>QRFJ01001321.1:45201-74098 GCA_006176705.1 Cocos nucifera | reverse complement strand
AGAAAATATTCCTCATAGGTAATGGGGTTCATGGTGATGATCCCAAAACCTATAACAAGATGATATCAGATATCGACTCCGAGAAATGGTTAGAGGCAATGAAGTTAGAAATTGACTCGATGCACTCAAACCAAGTCTGGACCTTGGTAGATCCACCAGAAGGTATAGTACCTATTGGGTGTAAATGGATCTACAAGAGAAAGATTGGTGCAGATGGAAATGTGGAGACATTCAAGGCTAGATTAGTGGCAAAAGGTTATAGTCAACGCGAAGGCATTGACTATCAGGATACCTTTTCGTCAGTAGCTATGCTAAAATCCATCCGCACATTGCTTGCCGTTGCAGCCTATTTTGATTATGAAATATGGCAAATGGATGTGAAAATGGCATTCTTAAATGGATATCTTGAGGAAAGATATCTATATGGAACAGCCGCTAGGTTTCACATCCAGTGATGACTGATCACAAGGTTTGCAAGCTGCAAAGATCCATATATGGACTTAAGCAAGCATCTCGGAGCTGGAATACTCATTTTAATGATGTGATCAAAATTATTTGGTTTCATCAAAAATGAAGAGGAACCATGTGTCTTTCAAAAAGGTCAGTGGGAGCACTGTTGTCTTCCTCGTATTGTACGTGGATGACATCCTCCTTATTGGGAAATGATATTCCCATGTTGACCACAGTTAAAATATGGTTATCTAAAGGAATTCTCCATGAAAGACCTAGGTGAAGCATCCTTTATTCTAGGAATTAAGGTCTATAGAGATAGACCGAATAGGATGCTAGAACTTTCATAGAAAATGTACATAGAGAAAGTACTAAAGAGGTTTAGTATGGAAAACTCTAAGAGGGGATTTAATACCCTTCAGACATGGTATTCATCTTTCCAAGAAGATGTGCCCTAGCACACCTGAGGAAATAGAACGCATGAGCAAGATTCCTTATGCTTCAGCAATAGGGAGCCTCATGTATGCCATGTTATGTACACGACCTGATATAGCCCATGTTGTGAGTGTCACGAGCAGATATCAGTCAAATCCAGGTGAAGAACACTGAACTTCTATGAAATGTATCCTTAAGTACTTGAGAAAAACTAAGGATATGTTGTTGGTCTTTGGTAATGGAGAACTCCAAGTCCAGGGGTATACAGACTTGGACTTTATGTTTGATATGGATGAACGAAAGTCGACATTTGAAAGTCTGTTTGTGTGCAATGGTGGAGCTATCAGTTGGAAAAGTTTCAAGCAGATAGTGATAGCAGATTCCACCATGGAAGCAGAATACATCGCTGCATCAGAAGCTGCAAAGGAGGCATTTGGTACAAAAAGTTTACCACAGAGATCGAAGTGATGCCACCAGATGCCATTCCTCTGTACTGCGACAATAATGGCACCATGCTCTTGCTAAGGAGCCGAGGTCTCTCCAAAAATCCAAGCACATCTAGTGGCGATACCACCTCATCCGCGATTACCTCGAGAAGGGTTACGTCGAGGTCAAGAGAGTCGACTCCGCAGACAATGCAGCAGATCCACTTATAAAGCTGTTGGACCAGCAGAAGATCGAAGCCCATCTTGAGAAGATGGTACTTAGATTTGTAGCCAATTGGCTTTAGGTCAAGTGAAAGTTTGTTAGATATGTGTGCCCTAGAAGACAGAATTGGCTAACACTTGTAATACACTTCTAAGGGCAAAATTATAATTTTGACTATAAATAATAAAATGGGTTATTTTCTATCATATATGTGTATTTAGTATCTGTGATATATCTCTTGAGTTAATGGTAATGATAATTCTTATTTTCAAGAGTTGAAAATTTAAGACATGAATTTTCATTTATTAACTCATAAAAGCTCCCGACCATAGGATCATCATGAGGATGGTGATTGATCCAAAAGGTTAGTGTACAATCGCTTCTTCTTTAGTAGATGAGTCTTGAGTCTACGGTGTGGAGACACCAGAGCGAGAGTTACAGGTACTCGTTAGAGAACGAGGGCACTGAGCATGACCACCTCGAGTAGTCATTAAAGAAAGTCTACCTTCTCATCGAATGACTGACTCGAAGCTGCAGTGGTGTGTCTGGTTCTTTGATCCTGAGGTGCATCGGTAGTTCACCTTGAGGGTGTTATAGTTTGACTACACCATGACTCAATCTCCTAGCCATTCGGAATCCTGAGGTGTATGTTGGCTATAGCATGTTCATTGTAGGAAATTGGATTGCACCAAGATGGAATCTATCTACCTCGGTGGTAGAGGAGCAGCCCTATGATGATCATGAGAATCAAGTCCATAAGCCCATGGCCATGGTAGAGTGAAATAATAGAAAGAGTTTCTATTTAAGATTTTCACATCGGACTTGAATCGAATGATTAAATCATATGATAGAAACTTAGGGTTTGACGAGTTCACCTTAACCCTAATCTGATCGGGGCTCAAGATAGAAGAACTTAATCACACAAGGTAGCTGCACCAAGAGGTTTGCATTTTCAGCTTTTGATGGGTTGCCACCATATACTGCTAGGTGTCACTTGGTGGATTTTGGGAGCAATTAGAATGATTTAGATGATCGATCATTCTAGTTGTCTGAATCAGAAGAGTTTTGATCCATCGAAAGAAGTTTCGATGATGTTGATGATGGAGATCATGACATATCCCATTACCATACAGAACTGAACCTAACTAGATCACACAAATAAGGGTTTGGATCTGGATATCATCAATAGGACTAACCCAGTTCAATTGATTTGAATTAGATTTAATTAGGTTCAAGAAAATCATGCTAGCACATGATTGAGCCTAACATTCTCCTTCTTCTATCATTAAAAGTTATCTCGATCGAGCCAAATGAGTTTATGCTCACTCAAGTATCTTTACCTGATCTGACTGGAGCTTGTCCAGATCAGAAAAGGGTTGTCTTAATTTATGAGATAAATTTGAGACAACACCTGCCATTTTTCGTCATCTGCTAATTCTTGTCCTTTGACTTTAGTCAAACATTGACCTTTGACCCTTAGACATCTATCCATATGTCATGCACTTATTGGAGAGCAGATAGGGGATTATCTCCTTACTGAATTTTGGAAAGGAAGGGGCACATGCCTAGGATGGCGTGCACCCATGGATAGTGATGCTTGGAGTCCCATACGGATGGGACTCCAGGTTGCTTCTTGGATTCAAACTAGGTGACCCTCACCTATAGACTTTGACCAGTCTTAGGCACCATCTAAGGATGAATCTATGGGTCTTTCATCTGATTAGATCAGGTGATGTCATCCGACCAATCAGATTTAGATCTGATTGCATGAAGCAACGTGATTGGCCAGGGTGATGTGGCACTGCATGGCGCAGCAGGGTCTATATAAAGACCTGTTTGCACCCAACTTTGATAGAATTTTCTTCTAGCCATACCCCAAGACTGCCCCTCTCCCTCCTCCATGCCATCTTTCTGATCCTCCCTCTCCTCTCCATGCCCAAGGATAGTTGGGCTTCAGATTAGTGCGATTCAAGCAAGAAAAGGCTAACAAGAAAGGAAGAAGGCAACACTACTACAGAGACGATCACAGATCTTCGAAAGAAGTTTTGAAGATCCTCCAAATCAGATCTAGATTTAATTTTTAAAGATGTGATAAAGAAGAAGAAGATCTCCAGATCCAGTCCGAGTGGATACTAGTAGAGATCAGGCGCTTACGTGGCTAGATCCAGAACCTTAGGCCATCAGCAGATCATCAACGGATAATTGGATTATCCATATTAAGGTAAAACTAATTTAAATTAAATTAAATTTAATTTTTTTGTTTATTAGATTATAAAATCAGATCTGAAAAATGTCAGATCTGATTTAGATCTGTGAGAAAATTTTTGAAATATGCCTCTTGATCCAATCAGATTTGAATGAACCTGATCCAGAAAATCAAGATTTTCTCTTCATCTACTACATTTCATGTTTCATGTTTCATATAATATGTTTCTTGTATCATATATCATGTACGATGGACCATGTATCATGTAACATATACTATTTTTTGTAGATGGAAGAACATGGGAGGGAGTATGGTTAGGTTGATTTCTATAGGATGAGTCATATCCACTAAGATGACAATTTTGTACGAGAGGAGTTTGGAGATCTTATTGTGCCTATTGATCTATTTGTTGAATAATTTGTAATATAATTTTTTATCATTAACATATAGGTATTTTCTTAACTATATAGGATATGACAACAACTCTTATTCTAGAGCATGTTGGTGGGTCACCATCATTAGCAAGGAGTAATCATGCCGAGGTCTTGGCTTTTACCAAGCATATAGGACTAGATTGTTATGGTCGAGTGAGGGGTTATGGGGTTGGAGTTATCCCTACTTAGATGTTTGCAATGAGTAGATATATCCAAGATGCTAGATAGAGTAATAGCACCATAGAGGTTCGTAGGCTAGGGACAGAGGTACAAGAGCTAAGACAAAGGCATGAGATACGGTTATAGGAGCTAAGATAGAGCCATGACCTATAGATAGAGAAGTTGAGATAGAGTCATCAGATAAAGATACAGACATAATATCTAATGACTCAAATTGACTAGATTACATCTTTTTAATGCGGTTTTGCCTTGCATTAGGCCAATAACTATATATAATTTATGGATATTTTATATAATTATCATGTACATTTTTATTAGATATACTTTATGAGTTACATGTACTGATTTCTATATTCTCAATTTATAAATTTTTTTTCCAATTTCTTACGGGCTCTCGATACTTTCAGCAATCACAAAGATAATGATGATGATGTATCTTTTTGTATTTTCTTTATAAGTTCTTTTAGTTGTAATGAACATTCAATCATCTTTGACAACATAAAAAACTTATCATTTGGATATGCAACACAAGTATTATTTTATGAATTCTTGTTATATAATAGAAATTTTTTGAGTTTTTCAATATTTATTATGTATAAGTGAATTCTATGAGATGGACATGTTTATTATACGATTTGACATATAATATGATATAGGTTTTGTATAATTTTTTCTTTTACATAACTATTTTGCTATATTTTTTTTTGTTTAAAAAATTATTGATGATGCTTTAAAATATTGCAACACTGAAGTTATCGATGCTTATAAGCATCGTTAAATGCTAGTGAAACATGATGCTTATAACTATCATCAATTAGCAATGCTAATAAGCATCTTATTTAGTGACACTTTTTAGTGCTGTTGATAGAAATACTAATAAGTGTTGACTATTAAAGATGCTTATGAGCATTGTTAGTTAGCAATACTAATAAGCGTCGATAATTGATGATGCCTTTTAAAAGTGTTGGCAGATGGAATCTCCATACTTTCATAGTTGATGCTACCATGGTAGATAGCATAATGGGATCACTTTGCAATGCTAATTAGCATTAGTATAGTCCAAAATAACCCATTTTACAATAGTGACTCAATAAATGGACCTATAGTATGTATAGAGCTCAACCTATCTCTCCCTCCTGTGGACCATAAAGCCTATTGCTATAATGCTCCAAAAGTTGATGTAGGCTTGCACAGGAGAGCTGATCTTGGTCAAGTCAATGAAGATCGTAGATTGACCTGCAAGGAATTTCCAAAATTCAGTGGGGTACCCTTCAATTTAGGATCCTTCAATACTTAAGTCAGCTTGGGTGTTAAGAATAGATAGTAGAGGCAAGAAAAGAGGATTTGAGTGGAGAGAATTAGAATTTGATCTTCCTTCAATGAAAAAAGTCAAAAACAAATTTTAGCAAAGTGTTAACTTTGTGAATCTTGTGCTTACCCTCTAGAGGGATATCCTACCCCTCTATTTATAGAGAGTGCTTAGGCCGTTCAGTCTGTTTGAAGTTTATTAGGCCTTTAGTTTGTTATAACGGAATTGCCAGCTTGATGGTAGTTATGGGCTGTTAGCCCATATGGAGATTGGCTATGGTATAGCTGGAAGACAACTATAGTCTAGCTAGATGATAGCTATGATATAGTCAGAGAGTGATAGATATCTCTTAGCTAGAAATTGAAGATTATATCGGTAGGGTGGTTTCTAGCCGACCTCACCTTGAAGTAATATTGACAATATGAATGTCAATCATAACCGATCTTAGCTTAAGATGCTGATGGTCAAAATAGTATAAATTCAATCTCATCTTTAGCTATGCCAAGAGAAAAGTATTCAACTACTCTGTTTGGTACATTACTAGTGAAGTCGATGGTAATCCGACCTCAGCATAAAGGTACCCACAGGCATATCGATTAAAATCAGATCTTGAAATAGAATGCTAATAGGTAGAATGGCATTATGCTGATCTCAACTTAAGTCACGGACAAGTAGGATGGTAGAAAATCAATCTTGTCCTATAACAAGACAACCATTAGGTCACTTTATGTAGTCGTGAGGGTGGTAGATTGCCAACATCATCTATGTAAATACATGAGAAGCCATAAATCAGCATGCTGCTAATATAACTAGTCATCATAATATCAGATGAACTATAATCCTAGATCAATATTCAACCGACCTAGATATAAAACTATTTGTGTTACTGTATCATCAGAGTACTATCAAATCAATGATCTTTCTGATGCCGCTACATAGCTAGGGGTGATTAGTTATTACCAACACTTGCCCTTCGCTTTTCAGATCTGAAGTGAAATTCTTTATGTTGAGTATGCAAAGTTGATTCAAAATATCTCTTTTAACTTATACCATCGATAAATGCATCGCACGACCATAGCCAATATTAACTTCTTAATGATTCAAAGTGACATGCTACCTCATTCAATTGGACTCCACTAAATCTATTACATCCGATAATTAAGAAGACATAAAAAAATGGGAGTCCATTACTTATATGATAGTGCTCAGATGATGTCGGCCATGCATCCATCTATCATTAAGTGCTTAGGCTATCACGTGACTTAATTAGAGCAGGGTGTGCTAAAACGTCTTTTTTAGATATTCTAGATAGCTGATGAGTGGCTTAGATCTGATGGTGAGTGCATTGATCAGGACCGTTGCTATGGTTTATAAATAGGTTTGTAGTGTTTTGAAAATCACTTTACTATTTTAATCCTGTGGAGACTGCCAAAAAGCTTTCCGAAACTATCTTGGTGCCAATGAAGGTAGAGGAGAAGAAAATTTCAGTCATCACCAGAGCCAAAGAAGGAGTTACCAGAGCTGGAAAAAACTTCTACAAAGTCTTCTTTTCGCTTTAGGTAGGTCCTTCACCCTTTGACTCTAGTCTTAAGTTTCATCTGAATAGGATTTCTTCCATTCTCCTTATTTTTTTTGTTTAGTCCATTTGTTTCCCTTTGTTTTCTTTTGTTCTACCAAAAAATGTCTTCCCATGATAGCACTTCTTCCGACAGTGATACGAGGAGGGGGAAGAAGATTCTGGATGACCGAGTTTCTCGATCAACCTGGTCCTGACTCAAGCTTGAGGTGGCTGTTCCATCTGAGTGACCATCGAGGTTAGTACATCCAGCGAGAATGATCTAGAGTCTTTGATAAGAAAATTTCTAGATTTTCTTGATCTGGGTACTAAGCCATCCATCCTTACTGACAGTGACCTTTAGAAACTTAGGGATCAATATATCATCCCTGAAAAAACTTCCAATTGATAGCTCCAGGCCTGGTTGACCGAGTTACACCACCTCCGAAAGACTGTATTGTCTTCTATGATGAGGCATTATGGTCTAAGCTATGTTTTCCACTTCATCCTTTCATCTACAATATTTTAGACTTTTATAGACTCAGTCCAATCTAGGTCACCCCTAATGTTATTAGGATGATCCTGATTTTATCACTTGCTGTAGTTTTGCTACTATTGATCTTAGAATTTTTTTCTTTGAGGCATTGTTTGTCTTAAAGAAACATCCGACTGAGAAAGGCTGGCGGTATTTTTCACTTTGGTCAAACTATAAATTTGGTTCTTTTCTTTCTTCTTCTATTCATGACTGAAAGAGTCACTATTTTTTATTTCTTCCAACATTCCTTTGAATTTCAGTCATAGCTAGAGTAAACCTCAGCTCCAATAAAACTCCAATAACCAAAATTTCCTAAAGATAAAGAGGCTTTTGAAGAGCTGTTGGGTATGAAGATGCCCAAGATAAGTCAGCTGGTGATGGACTAGTTCTTATTCGACTTTGGCATCAGTTAAATTTCTTCCCATGATGAATCTATCATCAAATTTATTTTATGTTTTCAGATATTTATATGTTTTCTCAATACTATTTTTTCTTTGTTGTGGTAGTACTTATGAAGTTCGATCCAAAATGATTGGTGGAGATGAAGAAAAGAAAATAAGAACCTACTGACCAGCCTATGGCCAAGAGGGAAAAAGAGAGCACTGAACAAGGGAAGGAAGCTATTAAGCGATCCACATCGGCATCTTCCTGACCTTCATCGATTTTGTCTTAGGGGCCATTGGTAATAAATGCGGCCCTAGTTTTTACATCACAGCTGGTGTCCAGGGGTCATCGACAAACTATCGAGCTGGCCCATCCACCTCCATAAGAGTCAATTGTTCATTCGAGGTTGGGCCCATCTCCTGCACTACTGAGGTTAAACCCATCTTCGGCACCGCCCCCAACACTCACCAGACCATCTCAACCCACTAGAGGGTCGAAGCTTCCTAAGGTTGATCCGCCATCATCCTCGATTGACAAAATTGATCTCTCCCAGGTGTCATTGGTAGAGACGCCATGACTTGGGAGAAATCTACTATGTGCAATGATGCCACAGCAAGATCTCGACTCCCATAGGGGAGGCCTCTCTCTTAAGGAGCTTCTCAACTATGACTTCAATAGCATCATAGATGTAAATTCTTTTTAACTTTTCATTCCTCTTTTTTTTGATATTAGCTTTATATCAATCTCATTTTTATTCTTTCTTTTAGTCCGCCACGTACTTTAGGCTACTCAGTGAGTACATGGCATGGTTTTATGAGAATAAGATATTTCTAAAGGAGGGTTGTAGGTTGTGAAGGATTGCAAAAAGGTAGTAGAAGATAAAGTTGCCAAAGAGGTTAAGATTGCTGAGGAGTTGAAGGGGCAGCTCCAAGAAAAATTGGCCTCATTAATAAAAAAGAAGAATCGAGATCTGCTAAATAATCAGAGACTAATAAATGAAGGAGAAAAGAAGCTATTGGAGTTGTAGCAGGAGGTCAAAAAAATCCCTGAGCTGGAAGCTAAATTGAAGGAACTAGAGGGGAATGTGGCCATTCAAGATGGTACCATAGCAACTCAGGATAAAAGCCTCCTTGTGTATTAGAGAGACATAAAGAGGCATAAGGAAGTTGCTTCCCAGACTATGGAGAATAAATCTTTTGAAGCCTTTCAAGAAGAGATCATAAAGGGTTCTAAGGAGGCATTCGCCTATAGGTTCTTGAGCTGTAAGAACTTGGTCAAGAAATTTTTTTTTTGATCTTGATTTGAGTAGTGTCACCCTAGAGGTGGCTATACAGGCAGCATCTAAGACTCCTCAGCTAACATTAGTGGTGGCACCTTTTGCTGTACAACCCCAGCTGACTACTAATGTGACTCCTTAACTATCTTTTTTGACTCCTGCAGGTATTGAGGCCTCTACTCCTGAAATCATCTCCATGGAATCCCTGATCCGAGAGATCTGATGGCTGTTACTCCTAAAGCTCCTCAGGTTGATGCTTGATTTTGTAATCTTTTTTTTTTCTTTTTTTACTGCTATATCATCTTGACTTAGGCTTTTGTAAATATTTTCCTCAAATAAAAAAATAACTCTCAATGTTGTTCTTTAATTTCTATCATCAGATATTTTTGATCTCTTTTTTCTGATGTGAGTTATGATTGCTTTTAAATCTTAAAGTTTTCTATGTCATCTACAATATATAATATCTAACTTCAGTTAGATTGATAACAACATTAATTAACCTTGATCAGATTGTGACATAAATTGATACAACAAAAAAATGTGTATCAAATTAAGTGGTTAGAGTTAAATCGATCTTAATATTTCAAATATGGTAGAAGTTTAGGAGTATCTCTACTTGAACTTGGGATTAGTAGGTTAGATTTCCTTCATGTTCGATAGGATTTTGATTGGCTATTTTTTGCTCTCTTTCCTTTTAAGGGCTTTGGTGTGTAAGAGTCTGTTGTAGTCGAGTGGCTAGTAATCGTAGCTTCAACTTGGATAATTTTAAGATTGAACCTGAAATCAAAATATGTCATGGTAAATTTATGAGATCCAATCCAAAGATTGGGTGTCTCCCGATCTTCATTTATAAGATCCAGTCCGAAGATCAGCTATCTCACGATCTTTGTTTATGAGGTCTAATCGGGAGATCGGGTGTCTCATGATTTTCATTTATGAGGTCCAATCTGAAGATTGGATGTCTCATGATGGTTTGTCTGTAGGTGGTGTGGTGCTCCCAAGCCTTGGGAGGCCACGAGCGGAGCCAAGATGAGGGCTCCAGGGAGGATAGGATAGGTGTAGTCCTAGGGCTAGGACAGAAGTTGTCCTAGGATGGAGGTGGCATGTAGCTCTTCATGGGCTTGAGGTTCAAGTATTGAGGGCCTCAAGAGGCTTGGTTGGTGCTTCAGAGATCTGAAATACAAGGTGGAGCAAGAAACCAAAGTCGGAGCTTAAAGGTTGCAGAAAAAAATTTTCTGCAGGTTAGCCGGCTTAGTCCAAAATTGGATCGATTAAGTCTCAGAGTATAGATAAAATAGAGAGTTGGATGTTCGGGACTACTGGCATGGCACAGGATTGGGCCGACTCAGTTTCAGATTGAGCAGACCTAGTGGAACTTAGCCAGCTCAGTGCTAAGACTGAGCCAGCTCAGTGCACGGGTAGAGTTATGCAAGGATCTATTTTGGGCTAGGGTCTGGGTTGATCCTAGGGGTCTTAAGGACTATTTCAAGAGATCTTAAGTGAGCTAATTCATGTATGGGTTGGGTTAGCTTAGGAGAGTTTTTGTGTTGGGTTTTATTAGGATTCATGTGGAAACTCTAGGGTATATAAACCAAGATATTGTAACTTTTACAATAAGGTTGGAATACAATTGAGCTTTTCTCCCTAACTCTCTTCTCTCTTTTCTTTGATTCCAATGCCAAAAAGCCTAGCTTCTCTTATCTTTCTTAGATCTTTTTTAGTTTGCTGGATTAACACCCAGGTTCATGCAACAGATTAGATCTACGAGTGTGGCTCCGAGCAGTCATAGAAATAATAATTGGTATCAGAGCAAGGTTGAGCATGAAGGAGGAAGAAGATCAATTTTCAGCAGAGATCAGCAGTGAGATTCAGATCAAAAGGCTTTCTCTAGACTTCATAAGGAAGAAAGAGATCACAGGGCTACTGTCCACCATCCCTAGTCGAGGTATTTCTCAGATCTACCTATTTGCTATTATTTGATTTGGATTGATCATGGAGAACAATGGGTTGAAGGTAGGATTGGAGAAGTTTGATGAAAAGAAAAGTTTCATGATGTGGATGATAAGGGTGGAGGATCTTTTGGTTCAGATGAGGCTGGATTCAGTCTTGGAGGATAGGCCGGGGAAGATGATAGACAAGAAGTGGATGTTCTTAGAGAAAAGGGCATGTGCCATGATTAGGGCTTATTTGGTGGATGAGGTTTTGTATGATGTGTTGGAAGAGAGAACACCCAAGAGATTATGGTCGAGGTTGCAGTAGTTATACATGGAGAAGAACATGTGCAATAAGTTGATGCTGAAGAAGCAACTGTATAGCCTTCGGATGCAGGAGGGCAAGGATGTTGCATGGCATATTCAGTGGTTCGACCGGATGAGCATGGACTTGCTCAATATAGGGATGGATTTAGAAGAGGAGGACAAGAGTCTATTGTTACTGTGTTGGCTATCTAGGAGCTTCGATCCATTGGTGACAACTTTACTGTATGGTAAGGAGACACTAGTGTACGAGGAGATCGTATTAGTGCTCAGGTCCAACGAGCAGCAAAAATGGATGACGAAGAGGGAGGTCTTCCAAGAGAGTCTTGTGGTTTCAGAGAAGCATAGGAAAGGAAAGAAGAAGGATGAATAGAGGGGCAGCAAGGGGTCTAAGAGATGCTTCAAGTATGGAGAAGCAGGGCACTTTAAGCGGGAGTATCCATTTTGAAAGAAGTGCAAGGGAAGAGAAAGCTCGGATTCTATCAGTACAGTCACTGAAAGTGAAGATTCGGATGAAATCTTGGTGGTCTCGGAGGAGCCCGTAGGATGTGGTGTATCTGAGAGAGTTTTGGATAGGTCTGCAGAGTGTAGAGGATCTGAAGGGCAGCGATGGTGTTCGAGGTATAGCAGTAGGCCCAGCAGTGCAGCATTGGATGGTTGGCCTCGGAGATAAAGTCGGCTTCTACGGCATCAGGAGGACTTCAGATTTAGGTGGAGCACCAAGCATAGGTGGCTTCATAGGTGGAGGAAGCTGTGACATGGGTTCAGATTTAAAGGGTGCAGAGGGAGGACCTATATCCCAGCACCAGTGCTAAGGCTGTACATATCTAGGTGGAGAGGATTGTGTAGGAAGACAGGCATGGCTCTGAGGGGATAGTGTCAGGTGGAGCATCAGGATATGTGGTGAGTGTCGGTAAAGGAACGTTGCATGAACTCTAGGGAAGTCCAGGATAAGTGATGTAGCTGCCAAGCAGAAGGATACCTACAACTTCAAAGGTAGTGAAGAAGAACAAGCCAAGGACTTCAGTGGTGGAGACGGTCACCTCAAAGGCCTCAAAGGAAGCTCAGCAGCTGAAGAAGAATGGCAGTGGTAAGGTGAGCATGAGGGGCTATCAAGACATGCAGGGACAGCGGGATCATGCAGAAGGATGTTGTCAGGTGTGCCAAGGCTTTGGCACACCAAGGTGGAGATTGTAGGTGGTGTGGTGCTCCCAAGCCTTGGGAGGCCACGGGCGGAGCCAAGATGAGGGCTCCTGGGATGCTAGGATAGGTATGGTCCTAGGATTAGGACAGGAGTTATCCTAGGATGGAGGTGGCATGTAGCTCTTCATGGGCTTGAGGTTCAGGTATTGAGAGCCTCAAGGGGCTTGGTTGGTGCTTCGGAGACTTAGGATACAAGATGGAGTAAGAAACCAAAGTCGGAGCTTGAAGGCTGCAGAAAAAAGATTTTCTGCAGGTTAGTTGGCTAAGTCTCAGAGCACAGGAAAAATAGAGAGTTACAGGTTTGAAACTATTGACATAGCACAGGACTGGGCTGGCTTAGTTTTAGACTGAGCCAACCCAATGGAACTTAGCTGACTCAGTGCTGAGACTGAGCCGACAGCTCAGTGTGCGGGTAGAGTTACGTGAGGGTCTATTTTAGGCTAGGGTCTGGGTTGATCCTAAGGGTCTTAAGGCCTGATTCAAGAGATCTTAAGGAGGCTAATTCGTGTATGGGTTGGGTTAGCCTAGGAGAGTTTTTGAGCTGGGGTTTATTAGGGTTCATGTGGAAACTCTAGGGTATATAAATCAGGATATTGTAACTTTTACAATAAGGTTGGAATACAATTGAGCTTTTCTCCTTAACTCTCTTCTCTCTGGTTCTAACGCCAAAAACCCTAGCTTCTCTCATCTTTCTTAGATCTTCTTCAGTTTGCTGGATTAACATCTAGATTCATGCAAGAGATCGGATCTACGGATGTGGCTTCGAGTAGCCGTAGGAACAACATTGTCCTCATTTGGCCAAACTTCATGGCCTCATTTGGACAAACCTAATTTTACCTTGTCCTCGTTTGGTTGAACTTTATGGCCTCATTTGGATAGGTTCAATTTTTATCTTGTCCTCATTTAGCTGGACTTTATGGTCTCGTTTGGACAGATTTGATTTTATTGATCAATTTTGTACTGAGATAGTTGGGAAATGACTTGTAATAACTGAATAGAAATCCATTTTTGTTAAGACAAAAACTTGAAGCTTTGTTCAAAGCTTATTAATGGTACAACCTAAGATTTTTAACATTTCATATCCTCAAAATATTCAAATCATTTAGGTTTTCAATCTTGTAGGCCTCTGGACATATCACTTTGGTGATTCGATAAAGTCCTTCCTAATTCAAAGCGAGTTTTCCTTGCTCCATGGGTTTTGAGACTTCGGCTTGGCAAAAAACCAAGTCCCATTTATGAAAGATCTTCGATCTTACTTAGGCATTATAATATCTAGCTATCTTTTGTTTATAGATCGCCATATGTGAATTTGAGCTCTCTTTCTAGTTTCTTCAAGCAGATAAAGATAGGCTCTCACCCAATCTTTGTTGCTTCCTTCATGAAAATTTTCTACTCTAGGAGTCAGAAGATTGATCTCCATGGGTATTACAACTTCTGCTCCAAAGATGAGCTTAAAGGGTGTCTCTCTGGTTGGTCTCCAGAGTGTAGTTCTGTAGGCCTAAAGAACATTATATAGCTCATCTATCCAAAGACTTTTAGCTTCAGTAAGCCTTATTTTCAAATCTTGTAGGATTGTCCAATTGGTGATCTTGACTTCTCTATTTGACCATGGATGTCCCACTGAAGTGAGCCTGTAGTTAATATGTAACTCAGAATAAAATTTCTTGAATTTTAGGTTATCAAACCATCGCTTGTTATTGATGATAATAACTCAAGGTTGAACAAAATGGTAGATAATTAACTTTCAAATGAAGTCTTGCATTTTTTTCTATAATTTATGCTAGAGACTCCGCTTCTATCTATTTGGTGAAATAGTCAATAGCCAGAAGTAAAAATTTTCTTGATCCTATTGCCATTAAAAAAGATTCGAGGATGTCCATTCCCCATATGGCAAAAGGCTAGGAAGCCGTAATTGAGATGAGCTTGGCAGCGGGTTGATATTGAATGTTTGCATACCTTTGGCATTGATCATATTTATTGAGAAGGTCTATAGTTCTTTTAGATAGTCAACCAGTAATAATCTTATCAGATGACTTTATATGATAATGACTTGCCCCCTAAGTGTTTGCTACAAATTCTTTCATGGACTTCTCGAAGAGCATAATTAGCTTCTGATGGTTACGAGAATCAAAACAGTAGAAAAGAATATGATCTTTTATATAGTCCTCCATCTAGGTTGACATACCATAGGGCTTGCCTTTTAATTTTTCTTGCTTCAATGAGATTATTTGGTAGAGCTCCTCTATTGATGTAATACATGAAGGGATTGATCCAGCTCAGCTCATGATTCACTTGAGCAATTGTTAGAATTTCTATGCTGGATTTTTCAAGAACCTCAATAAGCACTTTCTGATTGAGCTTGGGATAACCCGATGTAGCTAAATATTATAAAACATCTATTTGAGCATTTTTTGATCTTGGTATTTGCATGATTTCAAGGTCCTCGAAGCTTTTCAGCAATTCTTTCACATTACGCAAATATTAGGACATAATAGAATCTTTAGCTTTAAATTGATCTCATACCTGTTCAACAACAAGCTATGAGTTTGTGAAGACTTTGAGCCTCTTAATATTGAGCTCTTCTATCATTTTAAGTTTAGTGATGAGGGCTTCATATTCAGTACTATTGTTAGTAGTATTGAAGTTAAATCTCAGAGCATGCTTAGTGATAACTCCTTCTAGACTAGCCAAAATTAAACCAACTCCATTTTCTTTGGTGTTTGAAGCTCCATCGACATGTAGGACCTAGCAAGAATCCTCAATAATCTCTTCTAAATTTTTTAAGGTTGATTCCTCTTCAGGGATGGAACATTCCATGATAAAGTTGACTAATACTCGAGCTTTTATAGAAGACCTAGGCTGATAATGAATATCAAATTCACTGAGCTCAATGGCCCATTTGGCTAACCGACCAGACGTGTCAGATCATTAAAGGATCAATCTCAATGGTTGATTAGTTAAGACAATAGTAGAATGAGCCTAAAAATAAGATCAAAGTTGTTTGGCTGATATAATCAGAGAATATATCATTTTTTTAATCTTAGAATATCAAGTCTCAACATCCTGTAATAATTTGCTAGATAATAGATAGACTTTGGTATCCGTGCATCATCTCGGACTAGAACTGAGCTAATAGCGTTAGGTGAGAGATAAATATATGAATAAATTCTTATCTTTAGCTGACTTTCATAATAGTGGAATTGAGCCAAGATATTTTTTGAGATCATCAAGGTAGACCGGTACTCATTTGATCCTTTGAAATCTTTGATTTGTTTCAAAGTGTTAAAGAAAGTGTGGAACTTTTCAACTGACCTAGATATAAAATGATTGAGCGATGCCACTCATCCAGTGAGCCATTGTACCTCTTTTACAATGCTTGGATGCTTCATCTCAAGTAGTGCTTGAATTTTTTTAGGATTTGCCTCTATTCCTCTTTGAGTCACAAGAAAATCAAAAAATTTTTTGGCTATTACTCAGAAAGGGTTGAGATTTATTTAATACTTGCAAAGTTCCCCAAAAGCTTCTTCCAAATCAGTGATATGCCGATCCTATTAGGGTTCAACACCATCCCATTATGGATCTGGTACCTCTTGTTATAGTAGAATGAAAGAAAAAATAAACATAAGATATAATCAAGTATATAGACTAGACCAAGGTCTACCTCCATAGGGCATGCAAAGGCTTCACTATGAGAACAGAAAAATTAGAGGAGACTTACACTATCCTATACATCTTATCACAAAAGCTCCACATTTATCGCTTAAAAACTCTTCTGTTAGATATATGTGCCCTAAAGCCAGAATTGGCTGACACTTGTAATACACTTTTAGGGGCAAAATTATAATTTTAACTATAAATAATAAAATAGATTATTTTCTATCACAAATGTGTATTTAGTGTCTGTGATACATCCCTTGAGTTAATGGTAATGATAATTCATATTTTCAAGAGTTGAAAATTTAAGACATGAATAATCATTATTAACTCATAAAATGCTCCCGACCATAGGATCATCACGAGGATGGTGATTGATCCGAAAGGTTGGTGTACAATCGCTTCTCTTTAGTAGATGAGTCTTGAGTCTACGGTGTGGAGACACCGGAGCGAGAGTACAGGTACTCGTTAGAGAACGAGGGCACTGAGCGTGACCACCTCGAGTAGTCATTAGGGAGTCTACCTTCTCGTCAATGACTGACTCGATGCTGCAGTAGTGTGTCTGGTTCTTTGACCTGAGGTGCATCGGCAGTTCACCTTGAGGGTGTTATAGTTTGACTACACCATTACTCGGTCTCCTAGCCATATGGAAATCCTGAGGTGTATGTTGGCTATAGCATGTTCATTGTAGGAACTGGATTGCATCAAGATGGAATCTATCTACCTCGGTGGTAGAGGAGCAGCCCTATGATGATCATGAGAATCAAGTCCAGAAGCCCATGGCCATGGCAGAGTGAAATAATAGAAAGAGTTTCTATTTAGATTTTCACATCGGACTCGAATCGAATGATTACATCATATGACAGAGACTAGGGTTTGACGAGTTCACCTTAACCCTAATCTGATCGGGGCTCAAGATAGAAGAACTTAATCACACAGGTAGCTGCACCAAGAGGTTCGCATTCAGCTCTGATGGGTTGCCACCATATACTGCTAGGTGTCACTGGTGGATTTTGGGAGCAATTAGAATGATTTAGATGATCGATCATTCTAGCTGTTCGAATCAGAAGAGTTCTGATCCATCGAAAGGAGTTTCGATGATGTCGATGATAGAGATCATGACATATCCCATTACCATACAGAACTGAACCTAACTGGGTCACACAAACAAGGGTTTGAATCTGGTGATCATCAATTGAACTGATCCAGTTCAATTGATCTGAATGAGATTCAATTAGGTTCAAGGAAAATCGTGCTAGCACTCGATTGAACCTAACGTTCTTCTTTTACTATCATAAATAAGTTGTCCTGACTGAGCCAAAGGAGTTTGTGCTCAATCAGAGGCCTTCATATGGTCTGACTGGAGGTTGTCCAAGTCAGAAAAGGTTGTCTTATTTTGTAAGACATTACCTGCCATTTTTGGTCACCTGCCATTTCATTTTTGACTCAAATTTGACCTTTGACTTTTGGTCAAACGTTGACCATTGACACTTTGACTTCTTGACCACATGTGTCATGCACCTATTGGAGAGCTGGTGGGGGCCTGTCCCCCTACCAGAACCTGGCAAGGAGGAGGGCGCCACGCCACCCTTGGAGGCGTGCCCAAGTTGGAGGCGCCTAGGAGTCCTTGTTGGACAAGGGACTCCATCTCCTTTTTGGATTCCAATTAGAGTTCTCCTAAGAACCAACTTTGACTGGTCTTAGGCACCCTCTAAGGAGGAATCCAGGGGACTCTCTATTCCACCACCAATCAGATTTAGATCTGATTTCACAAAGGGTTGTGATTGGTTGGGAAGAAGAGGAGTTGGATCACAGCTTAGTCTATAAATAAGACCCTGCGCCCAACTCAAAGAGATTGATTTCCATGCCCCAAGGCTGCCTCTCTCCCTCTCCTCCATGCCAAACCCATCTTCTCCCTCTCCTCTCCACGTCCAAAAGAGTTTTGGATCCTTGGTTGGTGCGATCCAGATCAAGAGAAAGGCGACTGAAAGCTAGAAGGCTGCGCTGCTGCAAAGGACGACTGCTGATCTTCAAAAGGAGTTTTGAAGATCCTCCAGATCAGATCCAGATCTAATTTTTGGAGATGTGATAGAGAAGAAGAGGATCTCTAGATCCAGCCTGAGTGGATACCGGTAGAGGCCAGGCACTTGCGTGGCTAGATCCAGAACCTTCCGCTGCTTACAGGATCATCAACGGGTAATAGGATTACCCAACATCAAGGTAAATTAAATTTGATTTAATTTATCTTTTATTTTATTTTAATTAAAATAATAAGAATTAGATCTAAAATATCTCAAGATCTGATTAGATCAAAGAGAAAAAATTTTTGAAATATATCTCTTGATCTGATCAGATCTGAACGAACCTAGTCCGAAAAATCAGGATTTTCCTTCAACTGGTATCAGAGCCAAGGTTCTAAAAGTATTTAGATCTAATTTTAAATTTATTTTAATTAAAAAATAAGTGATTTTAGATGTCACATGAGATGTGATCAGATCTAAAATCAGAAAAAATTAAAATTAAATGAATTTGGATCTAAGATTAGAAAATATGCATGACTAGTTCTAAAATAGAATAGTTCTATAGAATAGTCTTGCATGTTTTTGAATTTAATTTGATTAAATCATATTTTAGATCTATTTATTTACTATTTTTTGATATTATAATTATTATAATAACATCTAAAAAATAGTAAATAAAAATTATTTAATTTTAAACATCATATGAGATATGATTGATGCATGTCTAGACTAGTTGTAGAATAGTTCTACATAATTATCTAGATTAGAATTTATTTTGATTAGATCAATTTAAATCTAATTTTTTAGATTATTATGAGATAATTTAGATCTAAAAAATATGCATGATTCGATACATGAGATGTATGCAAAATATGCCATGATTAGATCTAATTTGTATATGAGATATATGATATAGATCTAAAACTATTTTGTAGTAGTATTGCATGTTCCTGATTAAGGCGTTCCTCTTGGCCGTCCGGTCATAAGAATGAAGAAGGGTTTAAAGGCCCTCTCTTCCCATTCGATGGGGTGTTCTTATGATGTGTAGGGGTGCTGCGTGTTCGTCCTTAATCAGAAATCCCAAAACTTACTTTCTGCAAAACCCTAGATCCTGAAACCCTAGGATTTATTGTGCATATTTTGTTTATGAACCCTACTTAATTAAGAAATTAAGATTATGAAATATTAATTAGGTCTAAAATTGAGAATTTTAGATCTAAGACATATTCATAATACTGGGTTCGGGCTTGGGTAGCTCAATTAGGTCTAAGCGGTTGATCAAACCGAATCAAGAGTTGGTTAGATGGGATCAACAATGCTTAAATTGACCAGCCTAATAGGATTAAGTCTGGGTCAAGATCGAGTCACGATCAAGCAAGACCTAATTAGGCTCAGAGGTTAGAGTCTGGATTGTAGGCTAACCCAATTGGTTCTGGCTCAACAATTTGGTGTCTAAGGTAAGTTTGGCACATACGACCGACTGATTTTTAATTGGAAGCTACTCGACCTGAATGCATTCTTGTACGAGTTAATGGCATATTCCTTCCACCGGTCTCACTTACCTGGCCATATCTGTTGACACAGTTCTGATCTGAGGTGGTCAATAATCCGAGCTAACCCATGCCACTAGGTTAGTCATAATTGTTATGACTATGACAAGTCTAGTTTAATGAGACCTGAATCAATTCTCCCTAAGAAAAGATTAAGTCTGAGGTCTTCCACCATTGTAGATGTGCGGGCCCTTCCCGGGGTTGATTGTTCTCGGCTGGATACAGTGGCTCAGTTGCACCGGAAAGATGCAACCATGTCTATTAGGCATTGGATGCTATGGGCTGGAGGATGAGTTGGGCTCAATATTTTGGATACGGTGAGAGACTCAATTAGGAATCCAGTCTATGCAAATGGTGGGTCTGACTTAACTAAGGAGTGGATCAATATTTTGGATACGGTGAGATTCATGAATTAGAGACCAAGTTTGGGTGCACCATGATTAGAGAATCATTGAACAAGAGTTGTTCACTCATTGGCTAACCCATCACCAATAACTGTTAGGTGAGGTGATGAGTCAGTTGGTGAGACCGCACCACCCACTAGAAATCATTAATCATGGAGATTTTTGCATCTCTACAGAGGGAGTGTAGGGATCCGAGAAAATAGTGGGAGCTAATTTATTTAAAAATAAAATTTCTAAATAAATTGGTCAAGTCATAATTACAGTATCTAACTAGAATCTTTGACTCTCTACAGGAAAAATGTCTGCGTCCAACCCATTAGGCACGTATCCTGGACACACATAGACTGACCGGACCCAATTATAAAGATTGGCTCAGGAACTACAAAATTATTTTGGGTTTCGAGAAGTTAACCCATGTATTGGACCAGGACCCTCCCACCTTACCAGCCCGTCCATCCACTTGAACAGAGAGCATCTCTGGAAAAAATGGATAGACGAAGATAATAAGGCCAGATATTACATGTTGGGCTCGATGTCTGATGAGCTCCAGCGCCAACATGAAGATATCGGGACTGCTCGCCAAATGTTGGCTCACCTGCAGGAGATGTTTGGTGAACAGAGTCGCGCAGCCAAGTATCAAGTCACGAAATGACTTTTTAAGGCTAAGATGCGTGATGGGCAGTCAGTCCAAGATCACTGTCTGATGATGATCAAGGACATGGAAGAGCTTGAGAAGCTCGGTGTGAAGTTAGACTTGGATCTGCAGAATGATATTATTCTGCAATCCTTGACTGATGCATATGGGCAATTCATCATGAATTACCACATGCATAAACTTCAAAATTCCTTGGCCGAATTAATGAATATGCTGGTCACCGCTGAGCTTTCTATGAAAGGTTCTAAAGGCTCAGTTCTTGCTATGGAATGGACTTCTTCCAAAAGAAAGTCTTATGGAAAGAAAAAGAAGTCTGTGAAAAAGCAGAAAGGTGGAAGGAGGAAAGAAGAAGAAGGCAGAGCCGAAGAAGAAAGGCCGATGTCAAAGGAAAGTATTTCCATTGCAACAGCGACGGCCATTGGAAGCGGAACTGCCCTACTTACCTGGCCACCCTGAAGAACAAGAAGGAAGGTCCTTCTGGAGGTATGCTCGTTATTGAGTCTAACCTTACGGTTTCTTCTGCATCCAGTTGGGTGCTTGACTCTGGTTCTAGTGCTCATCTGTGCACTTCCATGCAGGGTCTTGAGGATAGCAGGAGGCTGAGGGATGGAGACATGATCCTACGCATCGGTAATGGAGCAAGAGTTGCTGCAGTAGCCGTGGGAACATACCCTCTTCGATTACCATCTGGTTTAGACTTAGTTTTGAAAGACTGTTATTATGTGCCTGCAGCTAGCAGGAATTTGATTTCTGTTTCATGCTTAGCACTAAGAAGGCTATGTGATTACCTTCTTTAAGGACCATTGTAACATTCTTTATGAAAGAAATAAAATTGCAAATGGTTTCCTTATTAATGGTCTTTATCAGCTACATATTGATGTACCTATTCTAACTATCGAGCAAAACGTGAATGCCAAACGACCTAGGGATAGTCCAAATGATAGATATCTATGGCACCTGAGATTAGGTCATATAGCAGAAGATAGGATCAACAAATTGGAGAAAAATGGGCTATTGAGTCCATTGACTTTCGAGTCATATCCAACTTGTGAATCTTGTCTTCAAGGCAAAATGACTAAACTCCCTTTTGTTGGACATGGGGAGAGGGCCACAGATCTCCTTGCCCTAGTACATACTGATGTGTGCGGCCCATTTGATGTGCCGGCTAGAGGCAATTTTGTCTACTTCATTATCCTTTACCGATGATCTGTCTAGGTATGGGTATGTGTATCTTATGAGACACAAGTCTGAAGCTTTTGAAAAGTTCAAAGAATTCAGACATGAAGTAGAAAAACAAACTGAAAAACCCATTAAGGTTCTTCGATCAGATCGAGGAGGTGAATACCTTAGCCAGAAATTCCTAGACTATCTCAAGAAAAATGGCATAGTCTCTCAATGGACTCCACCAGGAACACCTCAACTCAACGGGGTTTCAGAATGGAGAAATCGGACTCTATTGGATATGGTTCGATCCATGATGAGCTTCACAGACCTCCCTGATTTTCTTTGGGGACACTCATTGTTAACTTCAATTTATCTACTGAATAGGGTTCCCTCTAAAACCGTTCCTACCACACCGTATGAGATATGGCACGGTAAGAAACCAAGTCTGAGTCATCTCAGAATTTGGGGTTGTCCGGCTCATGTCAAAAGACAACAAGCGGACAAGTTAGAGTTTAGGTCCTTCAGAGCTCGATTCATAGGATATCCTAAAGAGTCATTAGGATACTATTTCTACATTCCAGAAGACCACAATGTGATTGTGAGTCGACATGCCATCTTTCTTGAAAAATAGTTTATTCAAGATAGCGGCATTGGAAAGCAGATTAAGCTTGATGAGAAAGTCTCACAAGTACAACGAGCTAAGGACCAATTGGAACCAAATCAGGTTGAGCCAATAAGAACACTACCTCCTCCACCTCGTAGATCGGAAAGAGTTTTCCATCCCCCTGAAAGATACTTAGGTATTATTTCAGAGGAAAGTAGAGAAAATGTTCCTCGTAGGTAATGGTGCTCATGGTGATGATCCCAAAACCTACAACGAGGCGATATCAGATATCGACTCCGAGAAATGGCTAGAGGCAATGCAGTCAGAAATTGACTCGATGCACTCAAACCAAGTCTGGACCTTGGTAGATCCACCAGAAGGTATAGTACCTATTGGGTGTAAATGGATCTTCAAGAGAAAGATTGGTGCAGATGGGAAATGTGGAGACATTCAAGGCTAGACTAGTGGCAAAAGGTTATAGTCAACGCGAAGGCATTGACTATCAGGATACCTTTTCTCAGTGGCTATGCTAAAATCCATCCGCACATTGCTTGCCGTTGCAGCCTATTTCGATTATGAAATATGGCAAATGGACGTGAAAATGGCATTCTTAAATGGATATCTTGAGGAAGATATCTATATGGAACAGCCGCTAGGTTTCACATCCAGTGATACTGATCACAAGGTTTGCAAGCTGCAAAGGTCCATATATGGACTTAAGCAAGCATCTCGGAGCTGGAACACTCATTTCAATGATGTGATCAAAATGTTTGGTTTCATCAAAAATGAAGAGGAACCATGTGTCTTTCAAAAAGGTCAGTGGGAGCGCTGTTGTCTTCCTCGTATTGTACGTGGATGACATCCTCCTTATTGGGAATGATATTCCCATGTTGACAACAGTCAAAATTATGGTTGTCCAAGGAATTCTCCATGAAAGACCTAGGTGAAGCATCCTTTATTCTAGGAATTAAGGTCTATAGGGATAGACCGAATAGGATGCTAGGACTTTCACAGAAGATGTACATAGAGAAAGTACTAAAGAGGTTTAGTATGGAAAACTCTAAGAGGGGATTAATACCCTTCAGACATGGTATTCATCTTTCCAAGAAGATGTGCCCTAGCACACCTGAGGAAATAGAACGCATGAGCAAGATCCCTTATGCTTCTGCAATAGGGAGCCTCATGTATGCCATGCTATGTACACGACCTGATATAGCCCATGCTGTGAGTGTCACAAGCAGATATCAGTCAAATCCAGGTGAAGAACACTGGACTTCTGTGAAATGTATCCTTAAGTACTTGAGAAGAACTAAGGATATGATGTTGGTCTTTGGTAATGGAGAACTCCAAGTCCAGGGATACACAGACTCGGATTTCATGTCCGATATAGATGATCGAAAGTCGACATCTGGGAGTCTGTTTGTGTGCAATGGTGGTGCTGTCAGCTGGAAGAGTTCCAAGCAAACGTGATAGCAGATTCCACCATGGAAGCAGAATATATCGCTGCATCAGAGGCTGCGAAGGAAGCATTCTGGTACAAGAAGTTTGCTGCAGAAATTGGAGTAATGCCATCAGATGCCATTCCTCTATACTGCGACAACAATGGCGCCATAGCCCTTGCTAAGGAGCCGAGGTCTCACCAAAAATCCAAGCACATTGAGCGGCGATACCACCTCATCCGCGATTACCTCGAGAAGGGTTACGTCGAGGTCAAGAGAGTCAACTCCACAGATAATGTGGCAGACCCACTTACAAAGCCGTTGGGCCAGCAGAAGATCGAAGCCCACCTTGAGAAGATGGGACTTAGACTTGTAGCCAATTGGCTTTAGGACAAGTGGGAGATTGTTAGATATATGTGCCCTAGAAGCCAGAATTGGCTGACACTTGTAATACACTTCTAGGGGCAAAATTATAATTTTGACTATAAATCAATAAAATGGGTTATTTTCTATCACATATGTGTATTTAGTGTCTGTGATACATCCTTTGAGTTAATGGTAATGATAATTCATATTTTCAAGAGTTGAAAATTTAAGACATGAATAATCATTATTAACTCATAAAATGCTCCCGACCATAGGATCATCACGAGGATGGTGATTGATCCGGAAGGTTGGTGTACAATCGCTTCTCTTTAGTAGATGAGTCTTGAGTCTACGGTGTGGAGACACCGGAGCGAGAGTACAGGTACTCGTTAGAGAACGAGGGCACTGAGCGTGACCACCTCGAGTAGTCATTAGGAAGTCTACCTTCTCGTCAATGACTGACTCGATGCTGCAGTAGTGTGTCTGGTTCTTTGACCTGAGGTGCATCGGCAGTTCACCTTGAGGGTGTTATAGTTTGACTACACCATTACTCGATCTCCTAGCCATATGGAACCCTGAGGTGTATGTTGGCTATAGCATGTTCATTGTAGGAACTGGATTGCATCAAGATGGAATCTATCTACCTCGGTGGTAGAGGAGCAGCCCTATGATGATCATGAGAATCAAGTCCAGAAGCCCATGGCCATGGCAGAGTGAAATAATAGAAAGAGTTTCTATTTAGATTTTCACATCGGACTTGAATCGAATGATTACATCATATGACAGAAACTAGGGTTTGACGAGTTCACCTTAACCCTAATCTGATCGGGGCTCAAGATAGAAGAACTTAATCACACAGGTAGCTGCACCAAGAGGTTCGCATTCAGCTCTGATGGGTTGCCACCATATACTGCTAGGTGTCACTGGTGGATTTTGGGAGCAATTAGAATGATTTAGATGATCGATCATTCTAGCTGTTCGAATCAGAAGAGTTCTGATCCATCGAAAGGAGTTTCGATGATGTCGATGATAGAGATCATGACATATCCCATTACCATACAGAACTGAACCTAACTGGGTCACACAAACAAGGGTTTGAATCTGGTGATCATCAATTGAACTGATCCAGTTCAATTGATCTGAATGAGATTCAATTAGGTTCAAGAAAATCGTGCTAGCACTCGATTGAACCTAACGTTCTTCTTTTACTATCATAAATAAGTTGTCCTGACTGAGCCAAAGGAGTTTGTGCTCAATCAGAGGCCTTCACTATGGTCTGACTGGAGGTTGTCCAAGTCAGAAAAGGTTGTCTTATTTTGTAAGACATTACCTGCCATTTTTGGTCACCTGCCATTTCTTGTTCTTTGACTTTGGTCAAAAGTCTGACCTTTGACTGGTCAAACTTGGACACTTTGACTTTTGACCACATGTCATGCACCTATTGGAGAGCTGGTGGGGGCTTGTCCCCTTACTGGAACCTGGCAAGGAGGAGGGCGCACGCCACCCTTGGCGTGTGCCCAAGTGGAGGCGCCTAGGAGTCCCATACGGACAGGGACTCCATCTCCTTTTTGGATTCCAATTAGAGTTCCCTTACCTAAGACTTTGACTGGTCTTAGGCACCATCTAAGGAGAATTAGGGGACTCTCATCTGATTGGACTCAGATATGTCATCCCACCAATCAGATTTAGATCTGATTTCACAAAGGGTTGTGATTGGTTGGGAAGAAGAGGAGTTGGATCACAGCAGTCTATAAATAAGACCCTGCGCCCAACTCAAATTTTGAGAGTTCCTGTTAGCCACACCCCAAGGCTGCCTCTCTCCCTCCTCCATGCCAAACTTCTAATCCTCTCTCTCCTCTCCATGTCCCAAGGGAAGTTTGGGATCCAATTTTGGTGCGATCCAAGCAAGAGAAAGGCGACAGAAAGCTAGAAGGCTGCATTGCTGCAAAGGACGACTGCTGATCTTGAGAAGGAGTTTTGAAGATTCTCCAAATCAGATCCAGATCTAATTTTTAAATAGATGATAAAGAAGGAGAAGATCTTCAGATCCAATCTGAGTGGATACCGATAGAGGCCAGGTGCTTGCATTGCTAGATCCAGAATCTTAGACAATCAGCAAGATCATCAAAGGATAATCAGATTATCCAACATTAAGATATAATTAAATCAGATTTAATTTATTTTTATTTTTATTCATTAGATCTATAAAATTAGATCTGAAATATCTCAGATCTGATCTAGATGCATGAGAGTAATTTTTAAAATATCTCTCTTGATCTGATCAAATCTTAATGAATCTGATCCAAAAAATCAGAATTTTCCCTTCACTCTCTCTTTAGAAGATCTCCTAAAGTGATCGCTGTTTGCTACCTAATAGTTTGCCCAAAGCCTCCTACTTCTACTCTCTACTAGTGTCCTTAAGGGTCTGCTTCCTGCTATCCAAATCTCTAGATCTCAGCCTACTTCAGAGTCTCTACCAGCTATTGCTACCATAGATGCACCGTAATTTCTTCTTTCTGCCGTCAAGCCTCTTTATAGGCCCAAATTCGACTCCTGGTCGAATCCAGAGTCCTGATCAAATTTCAAAAACCTAGTTCATCATTTGATCATGCCTACAAACTTTCCTCACCACTAGATCATGTGCCAGTCTATGTAGTGTTAGATATATGTGCCCTACAAGCCAGAATTGGCTGACACTTATAATACACTTTTAGGGGCAAAATTGTAATTTTGACTAAAATCAATAAATGGGTTATTTTCTATCACATATGTGTATTTAGTGTCTGTGATACATCCTTTGAGTTAATGGTAATGATAATTCATATTTTTAAGAGTTGAAAATTTAAGACATGAATAATCATTATTAACTCATAAACAGCTCCCGACCATAGGATCATCACGAGGATGGTGATTGATCCAGAAGGTTGGTGTACAATCGCTTCTCTTTAGTAGATGAGTCTTGAGTCTACGGTGTGGAGACACCAGAGCGAGAGTATAGGTACTCGTTAGAGAACGAGGGCACTGAGCGTGACCACCTCGAGTAGTCATTAGGGAGTCTACCTTCTCGTCAATGACTGACTCGATGCTGCAGTAGTGTGTCTGGTTCTTTGACCTGAGATGCATCGGCAGTTCACCTTGAGGGTGTTATAGTTTGACTACACCATTACTCGGTCTCCTAGCCATATGGAACCCTGAGGTGTATGTTGGCTATGACATGTTCATTGTAGGAACTGGATTGCATCAAGATGGAATCTATCTACCTCGGTGGTAGAGGAGTAGCCCTATGATGATCATGAGAATCAAGTCCAGAAATCCATGGCCATGGTAGAGTGAAATAATAGAAAGAGTTTCTATTTAGATTTTCACATTGGACTCGAATCGAATGATTACATCATATGACAGAGACTAGGGTTTGACGAGTTCACCTTAACCCTAATCTGATCGGGGCTCAAGATAGAAGAACTTAATCACACAGGTAGCTGCACCAAGAGGTTCGCATTCAGCTCTGATGGGTTGCCACCATATACTGCTAGGTGTCACTGGTGGATTTTGGGAGCAATTAGAATGATTTAGATGATCGATCATTCTAGCTGTTCGAATCAGAAGAGTTCTGATCCATCGAAAGGAGTTTCGATGATGTCGATGATAGAGATCATGACATATCCCATTACCATACAGAACTGAACCTAACTGGGTCACACAAACAAGGGTTTGAATCTGGTGATCATCAATTGAACTGATCTAGTTCAATTGATCTGAATGAGATTCAATTAGGTTCAAGGAAATCGTGCTAGCACTCGATTGAACCTAACGTTCTTCTTTTGCTATCATAAATAAGTTGTCCTGTCTGAGCCAAAGGAGTTTGTGCTCAATCAGAGGCCTTCATATGGTCTGACTGGAGGTTGTCCAAGTCAGAAAAGGTTGTCTTATTTGTAAGACATTACCTGCCATTTTTGGTCACCTGCCATTTCTTGTTCTTTGACTTTGGTCAAAAGTCTACCTTTGACTGGTCAAACGTTGACCATTGACACTTTGACTTTTGACCACATGTCATGCACCTATTGGAGAGCTGGTGGGGGCCTGTCCCCCTGCCAGAACCTGGCAAGGAGAAGGGCGCACGCCACCCTAGGCGTGTGCCCAAGTTGGAGGCGCCTAGGAGTCCTTGTTGGA
>QRFJ01001321.1:0-44201 GCA_006176705.1 Cocos nucifera | reverse complement strand
GTTCTTCTAAGAACCAACTTTGACTGGTCTTAGGCGCCCTCTAAGGAGGAATCCAGGGGTCTCTATTCCCACCAATCAGATTTAGATCTGATTTCACAAAGGGTTGTGATTGGTTGGGAGGAAGAGGAGTTGGATCACAAGCTTAGTCTATAAATAAGACCCTGCGCCCAACTCCTAGATTAAGAATGAATTCAATTGAGAAACCCCACCCCAAGGCTGCCTCTCCCCTCCTTCTCCATGCCATAGTCTCTTCTCCCCTTGCTCTCCACGTCCAAAAGGAGTTTTGGACCTTGGTTGGTGCGATTCAGATCAAAGAAAGGCGATCAAAAGCAAGAAGGCTGCGCTGCTGCAAAAGGACGACTGCAGATCTTCAAAAGAGTTTTGAAGATCCTCCAGATCAGATCCAGATCTGAATTTTTGGAGGTGTGATAGAGAAGAAGAGGATCTCCAGATCCAACCCGAGTGGATACCGGTAGAGGCCAGGCGCTTGCGTGGCTAAGATCCAGAACCTTCCGCTGCAAACAGGATCATCAACAGGGTAATAGGATTACCCAGATCAGGTAAATTAAATTTGATTTAATTTATCTTTTTTATTTTATTTTATTAAAATAATAAGAATCAGATCTGAAAATATCAAGATCTGATTGAGATCAAGAGAAAAATTTTTGAAATATATCTCTTGATCTGATCAGATCTGAACGAACCTGGACCGGGAAATCAGGATTTCCCTTCAACTGGTATCAGAGCCATGGTTCTAAAATTGTTTAGATCTGATTTTAAATTTTATTTTAATTAGAAAATAATTGATTTCAGATGTCACATGAGATGTGATCAGATCTGAAATCAGAAAAAATTAAAATTAAATGATTTGGATCTAAGATTAGAAGATATGCATGACTAGTTCTAGAATAGAATAGTTCTATAGAATAGTTCTTGCATGTTTTTGATTTAATCTGATTAAATCATATTTTAGATCTTTTTATTTACTATTTTTTGATATTATAAGTGTTATAATAACATCTGAAAAAATAGCAAATAAAAATTATTTAATTTTAAATATCATATGAGATATGATTGATGCATGTCTAGACTAGTTGTAGAATAGTTCTACATAATTGTCTAGATTAGAATTTATTTTGATTAGATCAATTTAAATCTAATTTTTTAGATTATTATGAGATAATTTAGATCTGAAAACATGCATGATTTGATACATGAGATGTATGCAAAATATGCCATGATTAGATCTAAATTTGTATATGAGATATATGATATAGATCTGATAACTGTTTTGTAGTATTGACATGTTCCTGATTAAGGCGTTCCTCTTGGCCGTCCGGTCATAAGAACGAAGAAGGGTTTAAAGGCCCTCTCTTCCCATTCGATGGGGTGTTCTTATGATGTGTAGGGGTGCTGCGTGTTCGTCCTTAATCAGAAACCCAAAACTTACTTTCTGCAAAACCCTAGATCCTGAAACCCTAGGATTTATTGTGCATATTTTGTTTATGAACCCTACTTAATTAAGAATTAAGTTTATGGAATATTAATTAGGTCTAAAATTGAGAATTTCAGATCTAAGACATATTCATAATACTGGGTTCGGGCTTGGGTAGCTCAATTAGGTCTAAGCGGTTGATCAAACCGAATCAAGAGTTGGTTAGATGGGATCAACAATGCTTAAATTGACCAGCCTAATAGGATTAAGTCTGGGTCAAGATCGAGTCACGATCAAGCAAGACCTAATTAGGCTCAGAGGTTAGAGTCTGGATTGTAGGCTAACCCAATTGGTTCTGACTCAACAATTTGGTGTCTAAGGTAAGTTTGGCACAGACGACCGACTGGTTTTTAATTGGAAGCTACTCGACCTGAATGCGTTCTTGTACGAGTTAATGGCATATTCCTTCCACCGGTCTCACTTACCTGGCCATATCTGTTGACACAGTTCTGATCTGAGGTGGTCAATAATCCGAGCTAACCCATGCCACTAGGTTAGTCATAATTGTTATGACTAAGCCAAGTCTAGTTTAATGAGACCTGAATCAATTCTCCCTAAGAAAAGATTAAGTCTGAGGTCTTCCACCATTGTAGATGTGCGGGCCCTTCCCGGGGTTGATTGTTCTCGGCTGGATACAGTGGCTCAGTTGCACCGGGAAGATGCAACCATGTCTATTAGGCATTGGATGCTATGGGCTGGAGGATGAGTTGGGCTCAATATTTCGGATACGGTGAGAGACTCAATTAGGAACCCAGTCTATGCAAATGGTGGGTCTGACTTAACTAAGGAGTGGATCAATATTCCGGATACGGTGAGATTCATGAATTAGAGACCAAGTTTGGGTGCACCATGATTAGAGAATCATTGAACAAGAGTTGTTCACTCATTGGCTAACCCATCACCAATAACTGTTAGGTGAGGTGATGAGTCAGTTGGTGAGACCGCACCACCCACTAGAAATCATTAATCGTGGAGATTTTCGCATCTCTACAGAGGGAGTGTAGGGATCCGAGAAAATAGTGGGAGCTAATTTGTTTAAAAATAAAATCCCTAAACAAATTGGTCAAGTCAAAATTACAGTATCTAACTAGAATCTTTGACTCTCTACAGGAAAATGTCTGCGTCCAACCCATTGGCACGTATCCTGGACACACATAGACTGACTGGACCCAATTATAAAGATTGGCTCAGGAACTACAAAATTGTTTTGGGTTCAGAGAAGTTAACCCATGTTTTGGACCAGGACCCTCCCACCTTACCAGCCCGTCCATCCACTGAACAGAGAGCGTCTCTGGAAAAATGGATTGACGAAGATAATAAGGCCAGATATTACATGTTGGGCTCGATGTCTGATGAGCTCCAGCGCCAACATGAAGATATCGGGACTGCTCGCCAAATGTTGGCTCACCTGCAGGAGATGTTTGGTGAACAGAGTCGCGCAGCCAAATATCAAGTCACGAAATGACTTTTTAAGGCTAAGATGCGTGATGGGCAGTCAGTCCAAGATCACTGTCTGACAATGATCAAGGACATGGAAGAGCTTGAGAAGCTCGGTGTGAAGTTGGACTTGGACCTGCAGAACGATATTATTCTGCAATCCTTGACTGATGCATATGGGCAATTCATCATGAATTACCACATGCATAAACTTCAAAATTCCTTGGCCGAGTTAATGAATATGCTGGTTACCGCTGAGCTTTCTATGAAAGGTTCTAAAGGCTCAGTTCTTGCTATGGAACGGACTTCTTCCAAAAGAAAGTCTTATGGAAAGAAAAAGAAGTCTGTGAAAAAGCAAAAGGTGGAAGGATCAAAGAAGAAGAAGGCAGAACCGAAGAAGAAGGTCCGATGGCAAAGGAAAGTGTTTCCATTGCAACAGCGACGGCCATTGGAAGCGGAACTGCCCTACTTACCTGGCCACCCTGAAGAACAAGAAGGAAGGTCCTTCTGGAGGTATGCTCGTTATTGAGTCTAACCTTACGGTTTCTTCTGCATCCAGTTGGGTGCTTGACTCTGGTTCTAGTGCTCATCTGTGCACTTCTATGCAGGGTCTTGAGGATAGCAGGAGGCTGAGGGATGGAGACATGATCCTACGCATCGGTAATGGAGCAAGAGTTGCTGCAGTAGCCGTGGGAACATACCCTCTTCGATTACCATCTGGTTTAGACTTAGTTTTGAAAAGACTGTTATTATGTGCCTGCAGCTAGCAGGAATTTGATTTCTGTTTCATGCTTAGCACAAGAAGGTTATGTGATCACCTTCTTTAAGGACCATTGTAACATTCTTTATGAAAGAAATAAAATTGCAAATGGTTTCCTTATTAATGGTCTTTATCAGCTACATATTGATGTACCTGTTCTAACTATCGAGCAAAACGTGAATGCCAAACGACCTAGGGATAGTCCAAACGACAGATATCTATGGCACCTGAGATTAGGTCATATAGCAGAAGATAGGATCAACAAATTGGAGAAAAATGGGCTATTGAGTCCATTGACTTTTGAGTCATATCCAACTTGTGAATCTTGTCTTCAAGGCAAAATGACTAAACTCCCTTTTGTTGGACATGGGGAGAGGGCCACAGATCTCCTTGCCCTAGTACATACTGATGTGTGCGGCCCATTTGATGTGCCGGCTAGAGGCAATTTTGTCTACTTCATTACCTTTACCGATGATCTGTCTAGGTATGGGTATGTGTATCTTATGAGACACAAGTCTGAAGCCTTTTGAAAAGTTCAAAGAATTCAGACATGAAGTAGAAAAACAAACTGAAAAACCCATTAAGGTTCTTCGATCAGATCGAGGAGGTGAATACCTTAGCCGGGAATTCCTAGACTATCTTAAGGAAAATGGCATAGTCTCTCAATGGACTCCACCAGGAACACCTCAACTCAACGGGGTTTCAGAACGGAGAAATCGGACTCTATTGGATATGGTTCGATCCATGATGAGCTTCACAGACCTCCCTGATTTTCTTTGGGGACACTTCATTGTTAACTTCAATCTATCTACTGAATAGGGTTCCCTCTAAAACCGTTCCTACCACACCGTATGAGATATGGCACGGTAAGAAACCAAGTCTGAGTCATCTCAGAATTTGGGGTTGTCCGGCTCATGTCAAAAGACAACAAGCGGACAAGTTAGAGTTTAGGTCCTTTAGAGCTCGATTCATAGGATATCCTAAAGAGTCATTAGGATACTATTTCTACATTCCAGAAGACCACAATGTGATTGTGAGTCGACATGCCATCTTTCTTGAAAAATAGTTTATTCAAGATAGCGGCATTGGAAAGCAGATTAAGCTTGATGAGAAAGTCTCACAAGCAGAACGAGCTAAGGACCAAGTGGAACCAAATCAGGTTGAGCCAATAAGAACACTACCTCCTCCACCTCGTAGATCGGAAAGAGTTTCCCGTCTCCCTGAAAGATACTTAGGTATTATTTCAGAGGATGTAGAGGAAATGTTCCTCATAGGTAATGGTGCTCATGGTGATGATCCCAAAACCTACAACGAGGCGATATCAGATATCGACTCCGAGAAATGGCTAGAGGCAATGCAAGTCAGAAATTGACTCGATGCACTCAAACCAAGTCTGGACCTTGGTAGATCCACCAGAAGGTATAGTACCTATTGGGTGTAAATGGATCTTCAAGAGAAAGATTGGTGCAGATGGGAATGTGGAGACATTCAAGGCTAGACTGGTGGCAAAAGGTTATAGTCAACGCGAAGGCATTGACTATCAGGATACCTTTTCCCCAGTAGCTATGCTAAAATCCATCCGCACATTGCTTGCTGTTGCAGCCTATTTCGATTATGAAATATGGCAAATGGACGTGAAAACGGCATTCCTAAATGGATATCTTGAGGAAGATATCTATATGGAACAGCCGCTAGGTTTCACATCCAGTGATACTGATCACAAGGTTTGCAAGCTGCAAAGGTCCATATATGGACTTAAGCAAGCATCTCGGAGCTGGAACACTCGTTTCAATGATGTGATCAAAAAGTTTGGTTTCATCAAAAATGAAGAGGAACCATGTGTTTTCAAAAGGGTCAGTGGGAGCGCTGTTGTCTTCCTCGTATTGTACGTGGATGACATCCTCCTTATTGGGAATGATATTCCCATGTTGACATCAGTCAAGATGTGGTTGTCCAAGGAATTCTCCATGAAAGACCTAGGTGAAGCATCCTTTATTCTAGGAATTAAGGTCTATAGGGATAGACCGAATAGGATGCTAGGACTTTCACAGAAGATGTACATAGAGGAAAGTACTAAAGAGGTTTAGTATGGAAAACTCTAAGAGGGGATTAATACCCTTCAGACATGGTATTCATCTTTCCAAGAAGATGTGCCCCAGCACACCTGAGGAAATAGAACGCATGAGCAAGATCCCTTATGCTTCTGCAATAGGGAGCCTCATGTATGCCATGCTATGTACACGACCTGATATAGCCCATGCTGTGAGTGTCACAAGCAGATATCAGTCAAATCCAGGTGAAGAACACTGGACTTCTGTGAAATGTATCCTTAAGTACTTGAGAAGAACTAAGGATATGATGTTGGTCTTTGGTAATGGAGAACTCCAAGTCCAGGGATACACAGACTCGGACTTTCATGTCCGATATAGATGATCGAAAGTCGACATCTGGGAGTCTGTTTGTGTGCAATGGTGGAGCTGTCAGCTGGAAGAGTTCCAAGCAAACGGTGATAGCAGATTCCACCATGGAAGCAGAATATATCGCTGCATCAGAGGCTGCGAAAGGAAGCATTCTGGTACAAGAAGTTTGCTGCAGAAATTGGAGTAATGCCATCAGATGCCATTCCTCTATACTGCGACAACAATGGCGCCATAGCCCTTGCTAAGGAGCCGAGGTCTCACCAGAAATCCAAGCACATTGAGCGGCGATACCACCTCATCCGCGATTACCTCGAGAAGGGTTACGTCGAGGTCAAGAGAGTCAACTCCGCAGATAATGTGGCAGACCCACTTACAAAGCCGTTGGGCCAGCAGAAGATCGAAGCCCACCTTGAGAAGATGGGACTTAGACTTGTAGCCAATTGGCTTTAGGACAAGTGGGAGATTGTTAGATATATGTGCCCTAGAAGCCAGAATTGGCTGACACTTGTAATACACTTCTAGGGGCAAAATTATAATTTTGACTAAAATCAATAAAATGGGTTATTTTCTATCACATATGTGTATTTAGTGTCTGTGATACATCCTTTGAGTTAATGGTAATGATAATTCATATTTTCAAGAGTTGAAAATTTAAGACATGAATAATCATTATTAACTCATAAAATTGCTCCCGACCATAGGATCATCACGAGGATGGTGATTGATCCGAAAGGTTGGTGTACAATCGCTTCTCTTTAGTAGATGAGTCTTGAGTCTACGGTGTGGAGACACCGGAGCGAGAGTACAGGTACTCGTTAGAGAACGAGGGCACTGAGCGTGACCACCTCGAGTAGTCATTAGGAAGTCTACCTTCTCGTCAATGACTGACTCGATGCTGCAGTAGTGTGTCTGGTTCTTTGACCTGAGATGCATCGGCAGTTCACCTTGAGGGTGTTATAGTTTGACTACACCATTACTCGGTCTCCTAGCCATATGGAACCCTGAGGTGTATGTTGGCTATGACATGTTCATTGTAGGAACTGGATTGCATCAAGATGGAATCTATCTACCTCGGTGGTAGAGGAGCAGCCCTATGATGATCATGAGAATCAAGTCCAGAAATCCATGGCCATGGTAGAGTGAAATAATAGAAAGAGTTTCTATTTAGATTTTCACATTGGACTCGAATCGAATGATTACATCATATGACAGAGACTAGGGTTTGACGAGTTCACCTTAACCCTAATCTGATCGGGGCTCAAGATAGAAGAACTTAATCACACAGGTAGCTGCACCAAGAGGTTCGCATTCAGCTCTGATGGGTTGCCACCATATACTGCTAGGTGTCACTGGTGGATTTTGGGAGCAATTAGAATGATTTAGATGATCGATCATTCTAGCTGTTCGAATCAGAAGAGTTCTGATCCATCGAAAGGAGTTTCGATGATGTCGATGATAGAGATCATGACATATCCCATTACCATACAGAACTGAACCTAACTGGGTCACACAAACAAGGGTTTGAATCTGGTGATCATCAATTGAACTGATCTAGTTCAATTGATCTGAATGAGATTCAATTAGGTTCAAGGAAATCGTGCTAGCACTCGATTGAACCTAACGTTCTTCTTTTACTATCATAAATAAGTTGTCCTGACTGAGCCAAAGGAGTTTGTGCTCAATCAGAGGCCTTCATATGGTCTGACTGGAGGTTGTCCAAGTCAGAAAAGGTTGTCTTATTTGTAAGACATTACCTGCCATTTTTGGTCACCTGCCATTTCTTGTTCTTTGACTTTGGTCAAAAGTCTACCTTTGACTGGTCAAACGTTGACCATTGACACTTTGACTTTTGACCACATGTCATGCACCTATTGGAGAGCTGGTGGGGGCCTGTCCCCCTGCCAGAACCTGGCAAGGAGAAGGGCGCACGCCACCCTAGGCGTGTGCCCAAGTTGGAGGCGCCTAGGAGTCCTTGTTGGACAAGGACTCCATCCTCCCTTTTTGGATTCCAATTAGAGTTCTACTAAGAATCCAACTTTGACTGGTCTTAGGCACCCTCTAAGGAGGAATCCAGGGGTCTCTATTCCCAACCAATCAGATTTAGATCTGATTTCACAAAGGGTTGTGATTGGTTGGGAGGAAGAGGAGTTGGATCACAAGCTTAGTCTATAAATAAGACCCTGCGCCCAACTCAGATTCTAAGAAGCAATTCAATTGAGAAACCCCATGCCCCAAGGCTGCCTCTCCCCTCCTTCTCCACACCATAGTCTCTTCTCCCCTTGCTCTCCACGTCCAAAAGGAGTTTTGGACCTTGGTTGGTGCGATTCAGATCAAAGAAAGGCGATCAAAAGCAAGAAGGCTGCGCTGCTGCAAAAGGACGACTGCAGATCTTCAAAAGAGTTTTGAAGATCCTCCAGATCAGATCCAGATCTGATTTTTGGAGGTGTGATAGAGAAGAAGAGGATCTCCAGATCCAACCTGAGTGGATACCAGTAGAGGCCAGGTGCTTGCGTGGCTAAGATCCAGAACCTTCCGCTGCAAACAGGATCATCAACAGGATAGTAGGATTACCCAGATCAGGTAAATTAAATTTGATTTAATTTATCTTTTAATTTTATTTTATTAAAATAATAAGAATCAGATCTGAAACAAATCAAGATCTGATTGGGATCAAGAGAAAAATTTTTGAAATATATCTCTTGATCTGATCAGATCTGAACGAACCTGGATCGGGAAATCAGGATTTCCCTTCATGTAGAACTCCATAGACCATGAGAAAGCAAGCTGAAAATGCCTTTAGTCCACCATAGACCATGCAAAATGTGTAGGGAAACCATCTTGGTCCATGCCTCGTACATGGATTGCATGAAGCTACCATGGGCTGCATTACCATGCACCTGCTAAGCCACACTCACAGTCAGCTCACATGCACCCGCTCGTGTGCACTCGTGCTGGGCCACGTGTTAGTTGTGCCCCCATTGGGATGCCCATTGTAGGCCATGGCCCATGCATTGTAGGCCTCCTGGGCCATCCGTCTCTCCAACAAGCTTTCTATCTGGGCTTTTCTTGCTGCAGTCTTTGCTGTGGACTTCTTGTGGATCAAATTTGAGGTATTTTTTCTAACAATCTCCATCTCGACTTGACATTTAGCCTCTTACTAATCTTGAGAGCTTTCTGGATGATCTCATCTCCATGTCCTGAGGTATACGCCTGCTGATCATGGATGGACAAATATGGAAGTTGAGTCTGACCACTCGATTCCATCTTCATCATATGCTATGCTCCACCTGACCTAAGACCTACTCAGGATAACCTCCTATGGCAATAAAAACTTTACCTTATGATGTCATTGGTCATCCTCCTGAGTCTTGCGTCTCATGCCCGATCCACCTGCATTTGAATCTCCACCTCATACTAGACTTCCACTAGCTCCTGAAGCTCTACCCCTCATTAGGCTTTCCGCCAAAAGATAATATCTTCCATACTTTCTTTCTTTCATGATAACCCTACTATCGTGCAAGACCTTTAGGATTTTTCTATCAGCTCTCCATTTATAGCTAGTCAAATCCAATCTGCTCAGTGAGATCAGATTCTTTTCGAAATTAGGTATGTATTGGACCTCGTCTAATTTTCTGATTGTTCCATCATATACATTCATGCTGACGATCTCAGTGTCCTTGATCGCATAGCTTGATCCATCTGATAAGTGAACAGTATCCTTACTACTCTTTAGGAAGTCAAATAGCTCCTCTCTACAATATACATAATGCATACATACAGAATCTATAATCCACTGGTGGGAAAAACTAGAAACCTCATCTAAGACCATAAGTGCATTATCAGTCTCAGTATCGCTACTTGCCATCACCACATAGCCTTCATCCAATCCTTGAGTTGTGGGCAATCTTTGATATGATGTTCCATCTTGTCACATCGGTAGCACTTGGATCTTGCTCAAGTCCCTTACTTGGACTTGAACCACCCACCTTGCGATCTTCTACTTCATTTTCTGCCACCATCATCTCCAAACACCATCATAGCCAAGTTGCTACCTAAACTCAAGGCTTGGTTCTTCTATCTGAAAACTTTATTCAGGAGTAGAGAAGAAGTTATTTCTTCCATCTTGATGTTGCTCTTTCCTACTAGAAGAGTAGTTATCATGAACTTAAAAGAAGAGAAAAGAGATGAAAGCAAGACCAATGCCCTGATCTTCTCCTCAACTTTCTCGCCAAGCTAAGGAGGTCGGTGAGATTCTTCTGGAAGCTGCTAAGATGCTCCTGCATGCTGTACCCCTCGATCATCCATAGCTAGTAGAATTGCTTCCATAGAAAGAGCATCTTGGTGAGTGACTTCACTATGTACATCTCCTTAAGCTTCGACCACATCTCCATCTAAAAAATCTTGCCAAGCACATAGATCACCACATCATCCATCAGGTACAAGTGGATCATACTTATCATCTATATCTGAAGCCACCTCCAATCATTGACCTACATGATAGTCGATATCTCCTCGCATAAGAGAGCATCGATCAATCCCTGTTGGATGAGCACATCCTTCACCCTTACTTGCCATAAGAAGAAATTGCTCTTTCTATCATACCAGTTGATTTCCATCTTAATTGAACTTATCTTCTGCATATTTTTCAATCTTGATTACCACTGCCACAACCTATGCTTCGGTATCGCCTAGCTCTGATACCAGTTGTTGAGGTTTTACACCACTCTATTGTAGACTAGTACCTCTTGTTTTAGCAAAAAAAAAAAAGAAATAAAAATAAGATACAATGAAATATGTGAACTAGACCACGATCTACCTCCACGGTGCATACAAAGGCTTCACTGTGAGAAAAGAACAAATACAAGAGGAGATCCTTACACTCTCAACCCTTTATACACAAATCTCTCTCAACTAGAAGCTCTCACCTTTCACCCCTTATAAAAGCTCTCTCTTTTTAGGAGATCTCCTGAAATGATCGCTATCTGCTACTTAGCAGTCTGCCTAAAGCTTTCTGCTTCTGCTCTCTACGGGCATCCTTCAGGGTCTGCTACCTGCTATCAGAATCTCTAGACCTATGCTTGCTTTTGGATCCCTACCGCCTGCTGCAACCACAGATGCACCATAGTTTCTCCTCTCTATCGTCTGGCCTCTTTATAGGCCCAAATCCAACTCCTAGTTGAATCCAAAGTCCTAATCAAATTAAGAAAACCCAATCCATTATTTGATCATGCCTGAAAACTTTCCTCGCCGCTAGATCACATGCCAGTCCATGTAGAACTCCATGGACCATGAGAAACCAACCTAGAAATACCTTTGGTCCACCATAGACCATGCAAAACATGCAGGGAAACCATCCTAGTCCATTCCTTATGTGTGGACCACGTGAACCCGCCATAGGTCATGCTCATGGCTAGCTTGTGCATGCCCGCTCATGTGCACCTACACTAGGCCTGCCTGTGTCCTAGGCCACATATGGTGCTAGGCCGTGCACTGGTTGTGCCCTCATTAGGCCGTCCACTGTGGGCCGCTAGCCCACGCGTTGGAGCCCCTTGGGCCATGTACTATAGGCCCCCTGGTCAATCCATCTCTGCTACAGGCTTTCTTCCTGAGCTTCTCCTTACTGCAGTCTTCCCTATGGGCTCCTTATAGATTGAATTCGAGATGTTTTTTCTAACAGATTCTCCTTGGTGCTTTTCATCAGCATGTCATCAATGTAGACTTCTATATTATGGCCAATTTGCTGATATTTTATTGACCAAGTGCTAATAGGTAGCACCTATATTTTTCAAATCGAAAAAAATTATTTTATAACAATACAAATCTTTGTTAGTAATAAAAACCATTTTTTTATCTTCGGGTGCCATTCTGATTTGGTTTTAACCGAAGAATGCATCCATGAAACTTAGCAATTTGTACCTTAAAGTGATATTAACTAATTGGTCGATCTTTAGAAGAGAAAAACTATCCTTAGGGCAAGAATTGTTGAGGTCAGTACAGTCGATACAGATCTTTTATTTGCCATTTGCTTTCTTAATCGTTACAGCATTGGTGATCCACTTTGAATATTGATCTTCTTGAATGAATTTAGCTTTCAAGAGCTTATCAACTTTTTTATCTATAGCTTTCTACCTTTCAAAAGCAAAACTCCTTTTCTTTTGCTATACAAGTCAGTACTTGGGATCAATATTTAACTTATGCATGATGATATCAGTAGAAATCCCAGGCATGTCTGAAGCCGACTATGCGAACACATCAACATTTGCTTAGAGGAAAGACATTAGCTTATCCCTAAGGTTGGGATTTAACTGAGTGTTGCCCAACTATGCAACCTAAGAGCGGGGGTGAATTGGGTTGTTAAAAATTTTAAAATGATGTGTGAACCACAAAAATCTATTAAGAGATTAAATATAAAGCGCAGTGGCTATTGTGGACAAGATAATGAAATAAGAAGCAAGTAAGAGAATATAGTAAGAAAAAATGAAAGCAAATCAACACACCATAAACAAGAAGGGTTTATAGTGATTCGGTGCCAATGTTGTACCTACATCCACTTTCTAAGCTCCTATTTAGAAATTTAATTCACTAACTATATTCAAACTGAATACAATATTGAAAACCTCTGACCCTAGCTATCCCAAGCTAGAATACTTATTTTTTGGGTATAAAACAATCCAATACACTTTGATTCAAGGTTCGGATCAACTTTCTTAAGTTTTGGAATCTCTAAAATTTAAAATAAAATAATAAAAATAGAGTACAAAAATAATGACAATGTAAAACTAGTTTAGCCCCTTTAATAAGCATAAAAAGACTTTAAAAATACTTTATACAAAAGAGAAGAAGATTTTCAGATTTCTCCCAGATTGAATGAAGGCTTGAATAAGCTTTGAAGAGATGGTTGAGCTTGAAATCCATGCTTCTTGGCTTGAATGTGAGTTTTCTCTAGGATTGAATATTTTTTTTATTTTTTTTAAGTTTTTTCTCCATTTGAATACTTTTATATCTTCAATAAATACTGGAGAGTGAATAGTGCCTATTTGTGGCCATTAGAGAGCAATTAATAGGCATTAAATATACTTAAAATGGACTGAAAAACTAGTCATTATAGAATTTTTCAATCGACAATCCATGGGTCGATTTCTATGGTAGAAATAGAAAAATATAGTTTCTATAAAATGGCCTATAGAGTAGCAGAGGTCGACCCATAGGTCATCCTCTTTTGGCATGCTGGCCAGAAAGAGGCATACCATTCAGTCCGTTTCAATAGGGGTCGACTCTTTTGCTCAAATTTGGTTTTCTTTAAATTTTAATTTTTGAAAATTATGAAATTGCCTTCAAAAGATCTAGATTCTTTTCGAATGCTCTTGAGGCTTTTGAAAGATATTGTCTTGGTCTTCAACTAGATGAAATTATAATTTTGCCCTTATTCAAATATTTTTGTCAAACTAAAAAATTCTTGTAAAACTTGAAATGTATAATTATTCTTTATTCAAATGAAAAATCATTAGTACGCTCCTCAAATATTTTATAGTCATCAAAATTAATTCTTGGAGCAATAATTTTTTTTTTTTGATGATGACAAAATATTTGAGTATAACCAAAATAAGACATATATGAAGCATTGAACTAAAAAGAATGCCATTAAAAATATCAAATTTTAAACCACAACAATGTACAAGATTATTCAATTGATACAAATTTTTGATTATCTCTTTTAGCCCCTTTTAGAAGAGAAGTTTGCAATTCATTAATTATATGTAAGAATTTGCCAAGACATATGAAACAAAGTGAGCCATTTTTTTTGCTTAAACCATTATATTGATCAATTTTGTTTATGCCATAAAAAAAGTTTGCTTATTACCAACATTACATACTACTCTTCCTTTTTGACATCATCAATTATTATTTTAAAAAATTTCTTTAAAAAGAAAAAGCTTCCTCTTATGTTATTTCCCTTAATCTACTGTCGAAAAAATTCATCAGGAATATGTTCAGTCATATAGCATTAGATACCAACTTACAAGCCATAATTACACAAGATAGAAGATATCACCCATACAAAAGGCATGATCCATAAGTCAAATAACTTGCATATAATTATAAACCAAAGTCATATATCCAAAATACAACTTAAAAGTTATAAGCACATGTAATCAAAATACATTACCCATAGAGTATCATAATTCATAAGCCATATCCTAAATACATAAGGCTAACTAATCAAGGACTAGAGGTGGAATTGGCTAGATCCAGAATCAGTATTAGAATCAAAATTAGTGATATGATATGGAGTATCATGATCAAAACCACGAGCATGACTCCGATCACATCTACCTCAGCCTCAGATAAAGGAATCGGCATGAGCAGGTGGACGAGAAGGCCCGACAACCTAGAAAGAGGAAGGCTATGACAAAAAGATAAGTCTGATGGAATCTAGCTGCCCCAATGCTCTTAACAAGGCTACATGAGAGAAGTAATCCCAGTAACAACTACCTCATTGGATCATCTGATCTCTCTCAAGGTCTCAATCCCTCTCTCTACAACACCATGAACTCTACCAGCCTCAACAAATAAGTCTAAAATCCGAGTAATGTCCTCTCTCAACTGAGGATGACCTAGATCCAACACCTATCTCTATAGATCTAGAACTCTACCAGTCAATCTCAGTACCAAACCCTAAAACTCCTCAAAGCGTGCAGTCATGGCTGTGAACATCTGAAACACTATAGTGATATGTGGAACCATAGATTGATCAGATGAGAGATCCACCTGAGAACTCTCTCCTTGAGTAAAGCTCGAGGTGCCCCTGCTAGCAAGTAAAATGGTCACAACTTACTTAAAAATCATCTAGAGCTGATCATCTGCTAGTCTGATAACTATGTGATCTAATATGCTCCTAGATTGAGGCATACATTAGTCTCTTCTCATAGATTCTGAAGAATCTGTCTCGTGATCAGATACAAACTGGATGTCCGGTGAAGCTCTTCACCATAAGGTGGTGACGAAGGTCCCTCTTCCTCAGCTCTATCCTCATCCTTCTCATTTGTCCCTTTAGATCAACTGCCATCACTTTTAGTGAATCATATCCAGTGTACAGTATGGCAGTTAATCGTATCACTATGGGATAAATGATTAGTAATCTCTCCCTCAAAACTAACTCTAAACCTCCTAAAAACTAGCATGAGAGCCATACCATATGGTAAATGAGCTTTAGACCTATTTAGGATCTCATGCATAGCATCAATCATTAGAATAGGGAGTTTAAGGGGGATCTTACTGACAATATGGTGCATCATGCAAATATCTCTACCTGAAAGAAACTTATGCTTGCCTCCTCTAGAAAAAAGTAACTTTGTGACCATATAATGTAGGAGTCTCATTTCAACTAATAAAAGCTTGGCATGTAACTTGCTAAGATCTCCTACATAACCACTTTCCAAAATTGCTCTAAACCCATCTTCTTTGTTTGGAACCTCAATCTCAAAATAACCTTCATAGGATAAATGAAGTATCTTGCCTAAGTGAACTGGATCTAATACAATCTCCACACCCTTAACCATAGATCTAACCACTCCATTTTGATACCCTAGATTTAGGTAAAATTTTCTTGCTAGATCAATGTAGGTAATTTCTTTTAGCAAATAATAAAACCCCTATCCTTGTTTCTAAATTTTTGTCCCAACAGTAAAGCTTTCTCTCTTTAAAAGTTGAAATCTATATTTTTTCCTGATTCAACTTTTCTGCCAAAGAGTGGTACATTGCTAGAGCTAATAGGTGAGGGAGATGGAGCTGGCATAGGAGCTTGCATTGGAGCAGGAGCCAGAGATGATGTAGGAGCAGACTGCTTCTTCTTTCTTCTTCTTCTAACCCATAGGTCGATTTTCTTCTTTATGAAAGCTTTGTCCTTGGAGCCATTAAGAGCAATCGTGAGCTAGCATCCATTGAAGAAGCTCACGGAGAGGAAGGAAGGAAGAGATTATGAGAGGGAAGAAGAGAGTTTGAGGAAGGCAGGCCAAACAATGGAGGAAGAGTTTTGATTTGCTAGGGTTTCTAGAAATCTAAATTTTCGTCCAAAGAAAGAGAAGGAAGTGAAGGATTTTGCTTCTTAAGGGTTAATTTTAAAGACAAATTTAGAGAAGATGAACGATTAGAAGAGATTTGCCCATTGATGGTGGAAGGGAAGGACTTGGCATGCGAGGAAAAAAAAGGAAAAATTGTGATGAAGGTTGGCCCTTTTGGTCGAAGAAGATGGTTTTTGTGGAATAACAAAGGACAGCCAAAGGTTTGGAATAAAGGATGAAAAATCCCCCATAGGTTGTTTTGAAGTTTTAGGTCAATAAAGGAAAAGAATGTTTTTGGGTCGGCCTTAGGATTGGCTCATCGGTCGACCCTAGGGTCATCCCATTTGGTCAGAATTGAAAAAGATGAGAAAAAGTTTAGGAGTTATAGGGAAAGATTGGAATTAAAAGATTGACCAACATAGATGAGTAAATTTGAGCTTTTTAAGGTAATAAAGAAAAAATAAGCTCAAAAGATTAATACAAGGTAATTTGGACAAGTAGAAAATAAAATCAAAAAGATGTTTAAGCTAGAGGATCAAGAATTTTTAACTCTCTTAATCTCATAAAATCTAACCTCACTTAGAACCTTAATAAAAATATCGGCCAATTATTTTTTAGTACAAATATAATCAAGTATCACATCATTATTTTGAATATGTTCTATTATGAAACAGTGTCTAATCTCTATATGTTTAGATCTTAAGTATTGTATAGGATTCTTAATTAGATTTATGGTACTAGTATTATCATATCTTATAAAAATTTTATTAAGTTTGATGCCAAAGTTCTTAAGTTATTATTTAATCTACAAGATTTATGCACAGTAACTTTCGGCTGTAATATATTTAGCTCAACTATAGATAATGCCACTGAATTTTGCTTTTTGCTAAATCATAAAATTAAGTTTACTTCTAAGAATTGATAAGTTCCACTAGTACTTTTTTTATCTAATCTATATCTAGCACAGTTTGCATCTGAATATCCTATTAAGTCAATAGATGAATTCTTAGAGAACCGTAGTCCTAAAGTTTGAGTTTCTTTTAAGTATTTTAAGATTCTTTTAACAATATTTAAATATGATTCTTTAAGATTTGATTGAAAATGAGTATATAAATAAATACTAAATATGATATCAGATCTACTAGCAGTAAGATATAATAAAGAGCCAATCATGCCTCTATAAAGTTTTAAATTAATATTTTTATCTTCTTCATCCTTATCAAGCTTACATTTGCTCATAGAGATGTCAATTATTTTGGAGCTCTCCATCCCAAATTTTTTTAGTAACTCTCTTATGTACTTACTTTGGTTGATAGAGATTTCTTCCTTTGTTTGTTTGATTTGAAGTTTGAGGAAGAATGTAAGTTCATCCATCATACTCATTTTGAACTCTCCTAGCATGAGCTTAGCAAAGTCTTGACATAAAGTTTCATTAGTAGACTTAAATATGATATCATCAGCATATATTTGTATTACTAACATATCATCATGATTTTATTAATGCAAAGAGTAGTATCAATATTTTCTTTTAAAAAATCATTATTTAGTAGAAACTTACTTAGTCTTTCATACCAAACTCTAGGTGCTTGTTTTAAACTATATAGTGTATTGTTCAATTTGAAAATATGGTTAGAAAAGGCATGATTTTCAAAACTAGGTGGTTGCTCTACATATACTTTTTTAGCAATATCTCCATTTAGAAAAGCACTTTTGATATTCATTTGAAATAACTTAAAGTTCATAAAATATGCATAAGCAAGCAAGAGTCAAATAGCTTCTAATCTAGCAACCGGTGCAAAAATTTCATCAAAACCAATTCTCTCATCATGGTTGTATCTCTTTGCTACCAATCTTACTTTATTTCTTATTATATTTTTATTTTCATCTAACTTATTTTTATATACTTATTTAGTTTCAATTATGGGATGATTGTTAGGTCTTGACACTAAGATCTATACATTATTTCTTTCAAATTGATTAAGCTCCTCTTGTATTGCATTAATCTAATTATAATCTTTTTTGACTTTATCTATAGTTTTAGGTTCAAAATATGAAACAAAAGCAAAGTGATTGCATGCATCTCTATGTAAAAACTAAGTTCTTATCTCATACGTAGGATCACTAATAATAAGTTCTTTGGGGTGATTCATACCTCCATTCTCTTAGAAGATCATTTGTACCTTGAGGTTGTTCATGTTGATCTTGCTATTCTTCACCTTCATCCTCATATTTGTCTTCATGTTCTTTTTCATTTTGGGCTGTTGAGTCTTTTAAGGTGAGCTCATTCAATCCTTCTATAAGTGGACCTGCATCATTAATACATCTCTTTCTTGATAGAAGATCATTAGTCTTATCAAAAATTACATGTATTGATTCTTCTAAGGTTCTTTTCTTAAAATATCTAAAAATTTTACTAGAAGAGAAAAAGCCAAGAAAAATAGCTTCATTGGATTTTGCATCAAAATTTTCTAGTCTATCTTTACCATTATTCAAGAAAAAACATCGGCAATCAAAAATATGAAAATATGCAATGTTTGGTTTTCTTTCTTTTCAAAGTTCAAAAGGTGTTTTCTTTAAAATAGGTCTTATTAGGGTATGGTTTAAAATGTAACATGCTATGTTAATTGCTTTCATCCAAAAATATCTTGAAAGATTATTTTTATATAGCATGGTACAGGCCATTTCTTCAAGAATTCTATTTTTTTCTACTATCCTATTTTGTTAGGATGTCTTAGGTGCTGAAAAGTTATGATCAGTATCCTTTTTATCATAAAATTTTTCAAAATCTTAATTTTTAAATTTGATTCCATGATCACTTTGTATATTTTAAATTAAATTTTTTTTTTATTTATAACTTTTTTGATAAAACTTTGAGAAAATATGAAATATCATCCTTATGTGCTAAAAAAAAATCACATAAAATAAGAGAAATCATTGATAATTATAAAATCATATCATTTGCCACCTAAGCTAGTAGTTCTAGTAGATCCAAACAAGTCCATATGCAATAGTTCTAATGGCCTAGAAGTTAAAACTATGTTTTTAGATTTGAATGAGATTCTAGTTTGCTTATCTAGTTGGCATGCATCATAAATCTTATCTTTTTAAAATTTAATTTAGGTAAATTGGTAACTAAATCCTTTTTGATAAGTTTTGAAAGAGAATACATGCTTATGTGTGCAAGTCTACGATGCCAAAATCAACTAGTCTTATTAATTTTGGCATTCATGGCTACTAGACATTGCATATTTATCATGAAAAGATCATTCAAATCTATCATATAAATATTACCATGCCTATGCCCAGCAAATCTATTGCCATCATTATTGGGACTAGTTACAATATGTAATGAAGATTCAAAAATAATTTTGTAACCTTTATCATAAAATAGACTAATGCTCAAAAGATTATATTTAAGATCATCCACCAATAAAATATTTTTAATGTATTAGAGAAAGTGATACCAATGTTATCTATACCAATAATCTTTTCTTTTTTATTATCTCCAAAGATGACCATCCCTCCATTTTTTTGCATCAAGTGTGATGAATTGAATTTCATCACTAGTCATATGTCTTGATCCCTATCAAGGTATCATTTTTGATTTGATCCTTGGAATGCAAGACACACCTATACATAAAATCAAGTCTTAATATTAGGTATCCAAGCTTTTTTGGATTCTTTTTGGTTAGTCATAATGGTTCCTTTTGGAACTCATATTTCTTTTTTTTTATATTTGAACTTTCAAATTTGCTAGAAAAGCATGTATAAGATTTGTATCCTACTTTTTCACATTTGAAGTAAGTAACATTTGAAAGCTTATTACTTGATAAGTTCACAAAGATATTTTTCAAAAAAGTTTACTTCTTTAGAGGATTATAGTCAAGACCAGCTTTACCATATATCGCTTTTTGATTTTCAAGAAGCATTTGAAGTTTATTTGAGCTTAGAGTAAATTTTTCTACCATTGCATTTAGTTTGGCTATTTCTTTTGTTAGATTCAAATTTTTTTAGATTAAAGCTAATTTTTTATTTGAATTAGTCTCATTTTTCTTTAGTAATGATTGATTCTTTGATTTGAGTTCGTTGATCTTTAGCCCTAACTTCTTTAGATCATCTACCAAATCATAAAAGGCTTCTTAGAGTTCTTCAAAAGTAAATTCATTTGAAGTATCAGTAATTATCCCATTTTTATATGCAATGAGGCACAAGTTGGCTTCTTCGTGGGTGTCCTTATCGGAGCTTGTAACATTGCTGTTACTCTACGTTGCCATCATAGCCTTCTTTTTGAATTTCTTGAGGGCCTTCTTGAATTGAGGGCATTTGATCTAAAGTATCATGGCTTCCTACATTCTAAGCATATAAGGGGCTGCTCTATATCCTTCTTCTTGTTATACTTTCCTTTAGTTTATGGCCTTCTCCTCATTTCTTGCCTTCTTTTATTAAAAAATCTTTTAAATTTTTGAGTGATGAGGGCTAATTCTTCATCATTTTTAGTTTGATCAGATTCTTCCTCTTGTTGAATAATAGATTTAAGGGCAATTATTTTCTTCTTCTTGATTTTTTCTTCATTATGTTGTCTCATACTTAGTTCATGTGTCATAAGACATCCTAGAAGTTCCTTCAAGGATAAGATATTTAAATCCTTTGCTTCTTGGATCGCAGTGACCTTTGCTTCCTATGTTCTTAATTGAGATCTAAGAATCTTTCTTATAAGATTAGTATTAGAATAAGACTTACCAAGACTCTTATGACCATTTATAATATCTAAAAAATGAGTAAATATTTCAGTAATTAACTCATCATGTTTCATTTTAAAGAGTTAATATTTATATACTAGCATATTAATTTTTGACTCTTTAACTTAGTTGGTACCTTCATGAGTTACTTCTAACCTATTCCATATTTTTTTTGCTAATATGCAAGTTGAAATACAATTAAATTTATTTACATCTAATACATAATATAAAATATTTATGGCTTTAGCATTAAACTAAGCTATTTTTTTATCAATCTTATTCCATTCTTTTTCGAGTTTGGTTGACTCCACACCATCAGTCAACCTAGTGGATGTATGTGGTCTATTTGCTATGATACTCTGCATGTCGTAGTCTAGTGCTTGAATAAAAATTTTCATTCAAGCTTTTCAATAGGTGTAGTTAGATCCATTGAAAAGTAAAGATCGATTTATGGACTATCCCTCGGCTAGTGAAGCACCAACTTGAGTTGCCATAGATCTTTGACTCTTGATGATTAAATCAAGAAAGGGCTAGAGCATCAAACTTTTATATCACTTATTCCCCAGCTATGCAACCCAAGAGGGAGGATAAATTCGATTATTAAAAAATTTAAAATAAAGTATGAACCATAAAAATATGTTAAAAGATTAAATATAAAGTGCAGTGGCTATCGTGGGCAAGGTAATGAAATAAGAAGCAAGTAAGCAAGAGAATATAGTAAGAAAAAATGAAAGCAAATCAACACACCATAAATAAGAAGGCTTTATAGTGGTTCGATGCCAATCTTGTACCTACATTCACTCTCTAAACTTCTACTTAGAAATTCAATCCACTAACCATATTCAAATCGAATACAATGTTGAAAACCTCTGATCCTAGCTATCCCAAGCTAGAATACTTATTTTTTGAGTATAAGATAATCCAATATACTCCAATTCAAGGTTTGGATCAATCATTTCAAGTTTTGGAACCTCCAAAACTTAAAATAAAATAATAAAAATAGAGTATAAGATAATGACAATGTAAAATCAGTTTAGCTCTGAGCATAAAAAGACTTCAAAAATACTTTACATAAAAAAGAAGAAGCTTTTCAGATTCCTCTCAGATTGAATGAAGACTTGAATAAGCTTTAAAGAGGTAGTTGAGCTTGAAATCAATGCTTCTTAGCATGAAAGTGAGTTTTCTCTAGGACTAAATATTTTCTTGATTTTTTAAAATTTTTTCTCCATTTGAATGCTTTTATATCTTCAATGAATGCTGGAGAGTAAATGGTGCCCATTTATAGCCATTGGAGAGCAATTAATAAGCATTAAATATATTTAAAATAGATTAAAAAACTAGACATTATAAAATTTTTTTCTCACAGGGGTTGACCTATGGGTCGTCCCTTGGCATAAGGGTCGACCCATGCGAAGGGACGACCCATGCATCAACCTTTATAGTAGAAATAGAAAATATAGTTTCTATAAAATGGCCTACAAAATAGTAGAGGTCGACCCATGGGTCGATCTTGGCATAAGGGTTGATCTATGGGTCATCCCCTTTTGGTGTGCCGGCAAGAAAGAGGCATGCCATTCAGCCCATTTTAGCAGGAGTCGATCTAAGGATCGATCCTTTTGCTCAAACTTAGTTTTTTTTCAAATTTTAATTTTTAAAAATTATGAAAATAGCTCCAAAAGATTTGAACTCTTCTCTAATACTCTTGAGGTTTCCAAAAATATCATCTTGGTCTCTGCTAGATGAAATTATAATTTTGCCCTTCTTCAAATATTTTTGTCAAACTGAAAAATTCTTGTAAAATTTGAAATACATAATTATTCTTTTTTCAAATAAAAAATTATTAGTACTTTTCTCAAATATTTTGTAGTCATCAAAATTAATTCTTGGAGCAACACCAAGATCTAATTTGAACTGTCTTTTTTATATCTTTGCCTAGTGGAGCAGCAATGAGCGATTCAGTCGATTCACCTTGATTTTCTCTAGCTTTTTCATTATCTTCCTAATCAGGTGCTTTAATTGAAAAATCGGCGAGCATTTGATCTTCATGCATTTCTCTAACCCTATTTCTTATTGAAAATTGGACCAACAGATGGTAAGTAAAGACCACTACTTTAATAGATTGAGTCCAGGTTGATCAAGAATGACATTATAAGCTGAAGATATTCGGACCATTAGGAAAGTAAGTTGCTTAGTTGAATAATAAGGGTTTTTTCTCATAGTGACTGGCAGGGTGACCTCTCCTTCAACAACCACTAAATCCTCTAAGAATCCAATCAACGATGTGTTGATCTGCTTTAACTTACTTAGCATGTTTATTTTTTAGAAAATATTATAGAATAATATGTCAACCGAGCTTCCATTATCTACTAAAATTCTTTTTACATTATCTTTGGCTATTGTCATAGAAACAACAACAGCGTCATTATAAGAAGTTTGGACTTCTTGAATATCATTATCAAAAAAAGAGACAACATTATCGATGTGGTGCTTTTTTGGAGAGGGACTCTCAGATACCCTCTGAGTTCCACTGATATTAAAGATCATGTTGATGACTCCAATAGTTGGCCGATTATGCTCAGCAGCATCATCAGGCTTCTAGCATTGCTCGACTATCTAGTTTGCTTGATCTTTAACGTACATGCCAAAATAACCTTGGTAAATCAGTGCCTCAATCTCAACTTTGAGTTGGCAGCATTCCTCAATGTTGTAGCATGATCTTGGTGGAAATGGTAGTATTATCTCTTTTAGTAGGTAGGGCCCTCATAGGATTCGACCATCAGAGATATCCTTGATTCTTAATCTCCATCAAAATCTATGCATGGAGAGTGGACAAGGAGGCATAGGTATCAAACCACTGAGGTGGGCTTCGTGACCTAGATTTTCCTAAGGTCGATCGAAAGCGCTTCCTTGATTCCCGTGATCTTCCTCATGGGGTTGTTTTTTTCCTTTCTTATTCTTCTTCATTTGCTTGTTCAGTTTTTGTTCTTCCTTTACTTGGGCATACTTTCGAATCTGGATCAACATCTCCTCATAGATGTTCAAAATTTTTTTGTTGAAGAAAAAGATTAGATGATTGCTCCTGAGTTCCTGCTTTAGGATAGATATAGCGATGGACTCGTTGAAGTTCTTGACTTTCAAGATGGCCATTTTGAAATGCACCATGAACTCACAGAGGTATTCACCCTCTTGCTAAATCACAAAGAAAAAACTATTCACATTCTAAGTGGAGATGGTTGTTCTCCAAGTAGGCAACAAATAGCCTGTCTAGTTATTCAAAAGAAGAAATGGACCCTAGTTGGAATCCAAAAAATCACACTCTCATAGATTTCTTGAGAGTGATGGGGAAGGCCACGTATAGTAGAGCATCAGACACTTTCTATAGCCTCATAATATTTCTATACCCTTCAAGATGATCTTGAGGGTCAGTGAAACCATCGAATGATTCCATCGTCAGCATTTTGAACCATGAAGGAATCGGTTCATCCAGAATTTTGGGTCGAAATCTTTCTTACTCTGAGAGGAACCTCCAAGCTATACCTCCATCAATCTTCTTTCAAGATCTTAGAGCTTTTGTTCGAGACCTTCTTTCTACTGTGGCCTCTTGTTGTAAGGAGTAGATTCTCCTTCAAAGGATCATTTTTCTTGATCAAGAAAATGATTAGGATGGGGTTGTTGATGAGCTAGAAGGTGGCTATATTGAGACAGAGCTTCTTAGAAATCACTTCTTGCCATCGCTTTGCAGTATGTTGGAGCTATTGTATAGCAATGGTGAGAGCTTGGACTTATTGTACTAAGATGTTAAACTGCTATAGATTAACCATGATCGAAGGTTAAGGTTGAACTATCTTCGGTGCAACTCTAGGAGAAGATGGAGTTAGCATAGGATGATTCTGTGTCCTCTTGTTCACCATTTTCATAGAATTTTTGATAAAGATGCCCTCCTTTTAGTTTCAATCTGTTGCTGTAAGGCTCCAGAAGTTGATGTAGGCTCATGCTGGAGAGTTGATCTAGGTGAAGTGGATGTAGATCATAGATTGACCTATAAAGAAGTCCCAAGAATCTATGGTATACCTTCTGGTTTAGGATCCTCCAATGCTTAAGTCAGCTAGGGCTTTGAGAATAGATAATAGAAATAGAGAAGTAGAAGGCAAGAAAAAAGAATTTGAGTGGAGTGAATTGGGATTTGATTTTTCTTCAATGGAAAAATTGAGAGCAAATTTTAGCAGAGTGTTAATTCTATGAATCTTGTGCTTAGCCCCTGGAGGGGTACCCTATCCCTCTATTTATAAAAAAAAAATTACTTAGGCCATTCAGGCTATTTGAAGTTTGTTAGGCTGTTAGTTTGTTATAACAGAATTATCATTTTGGTGGTAGTTATGGGCCATTAGCCCATATAGAGATTGACTATGTCATAGTTGAAAGACAACTATAGTCTAACTAGATGATAGCTGTGATACAGTCAGAGAGTGATAGATCTCTCTTAGCTAGGAGTTGAAGATTATATCAATAGGGTGGTTTCCAACCGACCTCACCTTAAAGTAACATTGACAACATAAATGCCGGTCATAACTGATCTCAGCTTAAGGTGTTGATAGTCTGGATAGTATATACTTAATCTCTCATTTTAGCTGTACTAAGAGGAAAGTATTCAATCGCTCTATTTAGTACATTACCGATGAAGTCGGTGGTAGCTTGACTTGAGCATAAATGTGCTCATGAATATATTGGTTAAAACTAGATCCTAAAATAGAATACTGACGGGCAGGGCGCCATTATGCCAGTCTCAAATTAAGTTACTGACAAGCAGGATAATAGAAAATCGATCTCATCCTATAATAGGACAACCATTAGGTCACTTGACGTGGTCGTGATGGCGGTAGATTGCCAACATCATCTATGTAAATACATGAGAAGCTGTAAATTGGCACTCTACTGTATGAACCATAATCATAATATCAGATTAACTGTAATCCTAGATTAGCACTCAACCGATCTGTATACAAAACTATCAATGTTATTGCATCATCAAAATACTATCAAATCAATGATCTTCCTAATGCTGTCACATGGCTAGGAGTAATTAGCTATACCAACAAAGCCAAATTTATTCACATTAGGTAGTCTAAATAAGCAATTAAAGTACCTTCCACAATTTCTAGAGCCTAGATTACTAAACGAAGGATCCTACTAAAATGATAGGCATAATTTCTAGAATAAGTCGAATCAACTGCAGAGTGTGAGAAAATGCATAGGTAAACCAAGTTTGCGATTCTGATTAAAAGGCATAAGGTGTACGATTAACCAACACTCGATTAATTGGATCTATCAGACCACATATGACCCTAATACTTATGGTTATAAGTCACTCAGGAAACAATGCTATGATGTTCCCCAATATACAAAGGAAATGGCATATGATTTGTCAATATAATAAAACATCGATTTACAATTTTGTCCTCCTATTATAACTAATAAATCATTTCAGTTATTAGAAAAATAAACTTGATACTGTTGAATTGATGTAGGGTATGAGACGAAGTGCAAGCTTTGGAGCTACCCACTAGAAAATTAAGACTAGCTAGCTACGTAAAATAAAGTAAACTAAACAAAAATTTTAAACACAATTATGAGTTTAAAATCAAAAGTAAATGTAACTAGAAGCTAAGCTAAGTAAGAGAAGGGATAAGTAATAGTTTAATCACATTGCTACCAAGAGGACCTCATCATTGCCAAGTATTTCACCATCCAATGCCTTCAAAGCATTCTATGGAAACCCTGGAATCCATCAGAGCTTATGTGAAATCTACCATGCAGAGAGAGAGAGAGTAATCATGAATTAGTATGTACTCAAGAGACAACAAATTTCATTAGCAGATGTGTAAATCGAGTGCTCTTATATTGAACAAATGTTGGGGCCCCTCAAAATAGGACTCCAACTCGGCTAGCTTATGAAGCAAGCTTCTAGAACAAATCTTATTTTAAGACCGTAAGCATTTCTAGCTAAAAAAAAAAGGTTTTACCCAAAAAAAAAGAAAAAATAGTAAGAAATTTTGATAAAGAGTCTAAAAGAAAAAAAGTTATCCCTAGTTCATTGTGGGTATGAATGGTATTTTTTTAATAATATTGAACCTCATTAGCAATAAATCAGTGTGACAAATCTGGAAATTATATGGTCATAACTTTCTTGTCAAAGCTCCAAGTAAGGTGATCCAAGATGCACTACAAAGCTAACACAATATCAGATGTTTTTGAATTAGTTCGATCTTAAATCTATATTGTACTAAAAGTCATGGTGATGCCATCTCTTAGGTTGATGTGCTGATTGCGACTTGAATAATTATTAATTTAACTTGCAAAACTTAAGCTTATCATATCTTGCATGCCAGTGAAATGCCATTTTTTGTCCTCCTAATCAATATTGTAAGGACCAATAGGTGAACCAAGGCTCTTAAGATAGCGAAGGGTGAGAGTCTAATTTTTAATCCTATTTTAGCATGAATTTTGATCCTATTCAAAGTGACTTACTCAAACAAGTTCACATGGACCGTTGAGTTAGAAAACATGCAAAGACTATCACACAAAAACAACATCATCACTCTTAACAAAATAATTTCATTTAGAGTTATTCTCAAACTAGCCAGCCAATATGATGTCTCATACCCGGGTGTTAATATGGAGTTTCTACTTAGCAACTAAGATAAGGCTGCTCTATACCATCTAATTGCCATCATCTATCATCTGCAGCTATACAAATGAAGTCTTCCAATCTCATCCTTAGCTTGCTGAGAATCATTGCATATCCAACTAGGACTATTATTTATTTAATCTATATCTTCCGCTATAATTTATTTTGAAAAATCATTGCGTATCCAAAGTATATGCATCGAAATAAATCTTTCATTACTATATTAAAAATATAGGTAGTCCGACACCAAAGTATAATGAGTTGCTTGCAAGTCACCATGGTGATCTTAGGTCGGAAGGACAAATATCCATTGGCTTTAACTAGCTACTCTTGATAGTAGAGTGCTACATTGGCCATGTTTAGTATAGATGTACTCCTACATCCCACCCGCATATCATACTAGTATCTCTACACCACTTGGTTATAAGGACAATCAATGCATATGACATACAACGATTTATACTCAATAAGTTATCATCCTTATTAATAACTTATCATTTGATCATGAATAATTTAAGAACTATCCGATAAATCCTTCTTTATCGATTGATTGTGGTTCTAAGAACTTCATCATAAGATAGAAGTTCATTTAAAGAAGATAGAACTTTTATGATGAATAAGCCAAATAACTATTATTATTTAATAATTCATATACCGATTTCAATCATCTTCAACTTATATGATTGATTTTAGGACACATTTTCTAATAACTCCCACTTAGAGTAAAGCCAATTAGAACAGTATCAAATACCTATCTTCCATTTGAGTTCGTAGAACTCTTTAGTTCTGAGACATTTGGCAAATAGGTCGGTCAAGTTCTCATTTTTCATCGATCTTCTAAAGGTTGACCTCATCCTGATCAAAATCTAAGGTGATAGCGATGCAGAGTATGCTGATTTTATGTGCACCTTCGGATCTTTAGCGATGGCTCCAATGCTACATTAGGACTGGACTATTGATGGAGGATGCCACTCCCAGCTTGCTAATGAACTATGCCACCATACAGCTTTCATGGCAGCATCAGATTCCATGATGTACAGTACATCACTAATAGAATAGGCTACAGTATCTTGCTTGAAACCTTTTTCAGCAAATTGCTCTTCCTTTTCGGATAAATTCATGACTCGACACTCTTCTATTGTCGTCTTTATCTGACTAAAACTAGAATCAAAATATTCCACATGTTTTATATTAGTTTCTCTATATATGAATCACTGGACCTTAGTATTTCTCAAATACTGAAGGATTGTTCCTACAATCTTCTAGTGGTTCTCATCCGGATCAGACTGGTATCTACTCATTATCTCTAGTGAGTATACCATATATGGTCTAGTACATGGAGAAATTAGATGACAGCTAAATCTTTATTTCTTATAATGCTAGAATATCATTTCCAATTAAGAGAATGTCATCCATGTTAGATATATGTGCCCTAGAAGCCAGAATTGGCTGACACTTGTAATACACTTCTAGGGGCAAAATTATAATTTTGACTAATATCAATAAAATGGGTTATTTTCTATCACATATGTGTATTTAGTGTCTGTGATACATCCTTTGGGTTAATGGTAATGATAATTCATATTTCCAAGAGTTAAAAATTTAAGACATGAATAATCATTGTTAACTCATAAAATGCTTCCGACCATAGGATCATCACGAGGATGGTGATTGATCTAGAAGGTTGGTGTATAATCGCTTCTCTTTAGTAGATGAGTCTTGAGTCCACGATGTGGAGACACCGGAGTGAGAGTATAGATACTCGTTAGAGAACGAGGGCACTGAGCGTGACCACCTCGAGTAGTCATTAGGGAGTCTACCTTCTCGTCAATGACTGACTCGATGCTGCAGTAGTGTGTCTGGTTCTTTGACCTGAGGTGCATCGGCAGTTCACCTTGAGGGTGTTATAGTTTGACTACACCATTACTCGGTCTCCTAGCCATATGGAATCCTGAGGTGTATGTTGGCTATAGCATGTTCATTGTAGGAACTGGATGGCATCAAGATGGAATCTATCTACCTCGGTGGTAGAGGAGCAGCCCTATGATAATCATGAGAATCAAGTCCAGAAATCCATGGCCATGGTAGAGTGAAATAATAGAAAGAGTTTCTATTTAGATTTTCACATCAGACTCGAATCGAATGATTACATCATATGACAGAGACTAGGGTTTGACGAGTTTACCTTAACCCTAATCTGATCGGAGCTCAAGATAGAAGAACTTAATCACACAGGTAGCTGCACCAAGAGGTTTGCATTCAGCTCTGATGGATTGCCACCATATACTGCTAGGTGTCACTGGTGGATTTTGGGAGCAATTAGAATGATTTAGATGATCGATCATTCTAGCTGTTCGAATTAGAAGAGTTCTGATCCATCGAAAGGAGTTTCGATGATGTCGATGATAGAGATCATGACATATCCCATTACCATACAGAACTGAATCTAACTGGGTCACACAAATAAGGGTTTGAATCTGATGATCATCAATTGAACTGATCTAGTTCAATTAATCTGAATGAGATTCAATTAGGTTCAAGAAAATCGTGCTAGCACTCGATTGAACCTAACGTTCTTCTTTTACTATCATAAATAAGTTGTCCTATCTGAGCCAAAGGAGTTTGTGCTCAATCAGAGACCTTCATATGGTCTGACTGGAGGTTGTCCAAGTCAAAAAAGGTTGTCTTATTTTGTAAGACATTACCTACCATTTTTGGTCACCTGCCATTTCTTGTTCTTTGACTTTGGTCAAAAGTCTACCTTTGACTGGTCAAACATTGACCATTGATACTTTGACTTTTGACCACATGTCACACACCTATTGAAGAGCTGGTGGGGGCCTGTCCCCCTACCAAAACCTAGCAAGGAGTAGGGCGCACGCCATCCTAGGTGTGTGCCCAAGTTGGAGGCGCCCTGGAGTCCTTGTTGGACAAGGACTCCACCTCCCTTTTGGATTCCAATTACAGTTCTTCTAAGAACCAACTTTGACTGATCTTAGGCACCCTCTAAGAAGGAATCCAGGGGACTCTATTCCCACAAATCTTAGATCTGATTTCACAAAGAGTTGTGATTGGTTGGGAAGAAGAGGAGTTGGATCATAGTTAGTCTATAAATAAGACCCTGTACCCAACTCAAAGAGGCTAAGAGTTTCCATATGCCCAAAGGCCTTTTCTCCTCTCCTCCTCCACGCCAAAGCTTCTTCTCCCTCTCCTCTCCACATCCAAAATAGTTTTGGAGCTTGGTTGGTGCGATCCAGATCAAAGAAAGGCGATCAAAAGCAAGAAGGCTGCACTGCTGCAAAGGACGATTGCTGATCTTCAAAAGGAGTTTTGAAGATCCTCCAGATCTGATTTTTGGAGACGTGATAGAGAAGAAGAGGATCTCTAGATCCAGACTGAGTGGATACCGATAGAGGCCAGGCGCTTGCGTGGCTAGATCCAGAACCTTTCGCTGCATACAGGATCATCAATGGGTAATTGGATTACCCAAATCAGGTAAATTAAATTTGATTTAATTTATTCTTATTTTATTTTATTTATTAAAATAATAAGAATCAGATCTGAAACATTCTAGATCTATTATAGATCAAGGAGAAAAATTTTTGAAATATATCTGTTGATCTGATCAGATCTGAACGAACCTGCATCGGAAAATCAGGATTTTCCTTCAATCTATAGATAATGTAAGAAATAACACTATAGAACTATTTGTCTATTTATAGATGCAAGATCTATCTTCATTCATAATGAAGACATGCATTCAAAACATATATTCTAGCTCCAAGATAATAGCCAAATAGGCTTTATAGATCTTTACCTTTCCATCTGCGCTATTCTGATCCTTTGAAAATTTATTCACATCCAATGGATTTTATCCCTTCAGGTGAATCAACTAGTATCTACATACTATTGATTTTCATAGACTTTAATTTAGATTTGATGGCTCCAAGCCACTTCTCAGCATCAGACCTCTACATAGCATCCATGTAGATGATCAGATCCTTATTGTTCTCATCAAGCTCAACAAGATTATCGTCTCAGATCTAGATACTGAAGTATCTATCTAGCTAATATGGTACTCTACTGGATCTCCTTAAAGATGCCAAATTAATGGGCTCCAGATTTGAACTAATCAAATCTGGTTCTATAGATTTACTAGATTATGTCAGTTCTTTCTACCAGTCAAACTTTCTGAAGTTCAATTTTTTAAGCAACAGTTTCTTCTCAAAGGAACTTCTTTTTCAAAAAGAATGCCTTAATACTGATGAACATCTTATGTTCTTCAGCATGGTAGAACTAATAACTCCTAGTTTTCTCAGGATATCCTATAAACATACATCTACGAGACTGGGCTCTAAGTTTATCTGTGTGCAAATATTTGACGTAGACCTAACATCCTCAAATCCGAAGGTAAGAGAGTCTAGGTCTACACCTGATCCATATCCCATATGGAGTCAATGCAATATATTTACTCGAAATAATTTTAAAGTAAAATAAGTAGTCTCAAGAGCATAACCCTAAAGCAGGCAGACTAGTAAATCTATCATAGATCGAACCATGTCTAACAAAGTTTGATTTTTTCTTTTCGATACATTATGTTCCGAAAGAAGTTCACCGAGAGAGAATCTCATTCTTTCTTAGATATGTCAAAAACTCACTGGATAAGTATTCACCTCGTTGATTTGATCAAAGAACTTTAATATTTTTTTTAGTTTATTTTTCTATTTTATTACATAATCATTTGAATATTTTAAATGATTCAGGCTAGATGTACCCATACCTAGATAGATCATCTACAATTATAATAAAATATTGATATTCTTGACATTATCTAACTTGGGTATTCATTAGATGTGTACATTATACTTAACAAACTGTGTGAATGTTAAATATCATTTATTTATTATCTATGTATTATTATAATATCATTCATAATGATATCATAATAATCTTATTTTATTAATAAATGATGATCACTTTTGGCCGAGAGGCCATCAAAGATCACATTCATTATAAATGATAGACAATAGTGACAGTCACTCTAAATGACAATATTTGTATCGAAAATTAGCTTGATAATTTTTAAAGCTAGGATTGGAGCAAGACTTCCATCCCTAATATTCAGGAATCTCTCACCATTTTCAAATATTCTACCTACCTGAAGTTCTTGCAATGAATTGCATAAGACTACCGGTATCCAATACCTAGGTGGTAGAATCACTAATAGAGAAATTTTAAGATGTTATCATATAACATCCTTGATGAGCAATACTTTACTCTTTTCTCTTGTTTAGCCTATTGCGGTCAAAGGAATCAAGAAAATTCTTCTTCCTATGATGCTACTTCTTACAGTAGAAGCACTCTGCATGAATCTATTTAGTCTTAGATCTTTTATTTTGACTGGACTTGCAAGCCCCAATACGAACCCTTTCGTGCAGCTGAATCAAATTTAACTTTTGATATTAATTATCAAAGTTGGGTCCCATAAGTCATCACTATCTAATAGTGATTAGGGCAATTAGGATTTAGCCTTAATTTGTAAGAAAAGAGAACATAGACCTATTGTATATGAATTATTTTAAGCTTAAAGACTTGGACTTTAGTCTAAAGATTCTTTCACTATTTTGTATGAATTGGTAGCCTCTACCTCTAATTCGAGAAATTACTTTAATTTTTTAGTAGGTACTAGAATCCACATAGATTGCACACAAGCCCAACTTTAGTCGATCAACCTATGTGCATCTATACATAGGTTCTTTAATTAATTATTTCTCCAAACAACTTCTAGTAATTTAATTTTATCTTAAAAATCTAATCAGTAAGCTTTAGCCTCCACTATAAGGATCCAGTTAGGTCCAACCATTAACATGACCATACTTGGTGCATCTAACCAATGAATGATTAAGTCCAACTTTAGTAATCAACCTAACCATCATTAGAGAGATACTTCCAAGTTATCATATTATGAATGATAATTTCATTAGTCAATAAGCACCAGATCTTTGGGCCTCCAATGATTATTGAGTTAATAGACCCATTATAACCCAACTTAATGGGAGGCTATGACTCAGTTTTTCCCATAACTTTATCATTTTAAGGATCTAAACTAATTTTAGAGAATTTAAATTATTAATGATTTAAGGATAGAGAAGACATGGACTAAATTGCTTCCACTAACTTTATCAAGTCAAATCCTTCCACTGACTTCTCAAGTCATTGATGAGAACTAGAATCAATTTTGGTCCATGGACACCTAAATCAGTCTCATTGAATAAAATCACTCACTGATTTTCTATGTGACATTGATTAGCATGAATCAATGAGCAACCTAATCAAAATCTTATTAATCACATTGGCTAGGTAAGTGAGATCGATGGAAAGATCTGCTAAAGCTTGCCTTAGATACCATAAAAAATGGCCAAATAAGCAGACTACCAATTAAAAACCATCGATCTGAAAATGCCAAACTTACCTTAGACACTAATCGATTAATCAATTTTGATTTAGTCTATCTAAAGACTCGGGCTCGACCACTGAGCCATGATTAGTATCCATTTGTTAGATGTATAGACTTTGATCAACTATAACTATTGAATTGATCTATAGAAAAGAAATAATCTAATTCTAATTAACTATTAATTAGGTTTGATCAAGTTCTTAACTTAGTTTATATTTAGTGTAACCCTTGGTCTAATCCAGTTAATGACCTGATCAAAGCTAACCCATTATCCTTTAACCCATATTTTATGAAATTATCTTAGGATCTTCAAATGACAAACCTAGATCTTAAACAATCACTTAATTCTCAATTAAGTTCAAGACTTATGAATTGGGATTTAGAACCTCAGAACTAGTTTTTTATTTCAACTTTTGAAACATTTTCATGTGTAAATAAATTTCATTAAATCAAATTCAATTCATTATTTTAGATCAGATTTATTTTAATATTTAGATCATGTCCTTGGGTTTTGAATCTAAGATTTTGCAGAAAGTAAGTGCTGAATTTAAATTTTATAAAATAAATATATTAAATATATAAATTTTAGATTTAAAAGTAAAACTATATATCAACATGTACAACTAGAGGATGTAGATGAAAACATGAAACATATCATATAGATCTCATCTAAATGATCAAAATCAGATCATAAATTATTTAATTTTAGATTTAAAATTTAAAAATAAATCATAAATTATTTTAGATCTCATCTAATATATTTATGATTTAGGTTATTTAGGTTAGCATATATTAGGATAACCTCTCCACTGTAAGGGATAAATCTTATAGCAGGACAATCTTATAATTAGTATATACGATATAATATTATTTAGATCTAATCTAAATAATCTAAAGTAGATCTAATATTTATTTTATTTTAGATTTAAAATTAAAAATAAATTATAAAATTATTTAGATCACATCTAACTTATCATGATTCAAAAAATCAGATCAGCACATACTAGAATAATTTTTTCATTGTAACGGGTTAACCTTACAATAGGACAACCTTATGATCAGTATGTACGATCTTTAATTTTTATTTTTAGATTTATTTTAATGCATGCATGATCATGTCATAAAAGAACGTAGATGCTTTAATACCATTGTTGGAAAATATGCAGGGTTTCATGCTTATATTCTAAATTTTTTTCAAAATAAATCTTAGTGAAAGATATAGATTAAACTATTTAATCTAATAATATACATGTGATCTAATCACTAAATCCTACACCTAGAACCTATAATATGTTATGATCTAAATATAAGTCTAAAAATAAATAAGGATAGTTGGTATTGATCAAATCAATACCTAGATCTAGAACTATTCTAGAAAACCTAGATTATATCTAGGTTAGATAAAAGATCAAATCTTATACCTTTGCACGGGTCGAGAATATCCTAGTTGAATTTTTTTTTTGTCCTTTATTACTTGGAGTTACACAGCATGTCCAGCCTCTATGGATAGTCCACACAAGACTGCAACACAAATCGGAGGTTCGTCGAACGAAGATCTGCTCAAAGTGCTAGTTTCTTGCAGATCCCTTTTGATGGTTCATCTAAAAAGAAAATTCTTCAAATATATTGGATACTCCAAGAGGTAAAGAACATAAGGAGGATTGAGGGAGAAGTCCAATATTTGGATCTTCCAAAAATTAAAAAATAAAAAGATTAAGAAAAATATCCTAAGAGAAGACAGATCTTCTCTTTCAGGATATCAACCATTGATATTCCAAAACATCTCTATGCCAGGACAAGAGGAGACCTTCTCCTTAATTATTTTTGAATACTTTTAGATCTCTTTCTCTTTGATTTTTCTCATGGAAAAATCCCACAAAAAGATGGAAAAGAAGGATTCTCAAATAAACTCTAAGAGAAGACCTTCTTCTTTTCTTCTTCTCTCATCAAGATATGATCAGATCATGTCCAAAAGAGATCCTATCACTCCAACAATTTGGAGCATTCATACTCCATGCCCTCTCTCTTTCTCTCTCAGATTTTCTTAAAACTCACAAAATAAGGGAGAAAAAAAACTTGAAAGAAACCATAAGAGAAGACAATCTTCTCTCTTACCTTTGTCTCTACAAGATATTAACATTTGATGTCTTAACGAAAGGCCCTCCTCCAAGATTATTGGCCCCCATAACCCCCACACCCTCTCCTCTTTTTCCTCTCCTTTTGTGTAGAAGAAAACCAGGTTTCTCACGTCCTCCTCCTTTCTCATAGGAGGCCTCATAACAATTCACTATGACTAGGTCTTTTGACCTAGTCAAAACCACTCAAATAAGGAAGTTAGGGGGCGTCCAACTCTTGGACGTCCCCCCTCCTATTTTTTCTGCATGAGGACTAGGAAGTCACGCACAAAGCCAAAAATAAAGGGGCAACAAACAATCTTTGGCACGAAAAATTCTAGGTGCAAAGATGGGAAGAGGTGTTTTAGAGATCATGGACTCTATCAAATAGAAACCAATCCATAACCACTTTCCGTATCTTGACCAATTCAAAATTGATTCAAACACTTTAGATTAAGGGGCGTAGAAAACCTTTCTTAGGCATGAAAATATTCACATTAACTTCTAGAATTAAGTGTGGGCATGGGCTTTTATGTGGCGTAAGGAAAGGAGTCCTAGTCTAACTAGGACTCCTATTTTGACTAAGTCAAAATCTTTCGAATCTAATTTAAAATAATTTTGAGTCAACTTAATTAATAAAAAATCCTAATTTATTTAGAAGTCTAATTAAATCAGACTAAATTATATTTAAATCTAGTTTAATTTTTAATTAAATTAAAAATTAGATGCACTCAAGTCCTAATTGAACTAGGACTTGTTCTTCCTTGCATTTGGCTTATCCAATAAACCAATTAGACTTAATCCAATTAAGTCTAAACTAATTTTAATTAAATCTAATTTAATTAAATTTGATCTCAGTTTGATTGCTCAATTAGATTTAGTCAATTAGAAATTTAATTGCTAATCGATCTTTTTATAATACTTGCACTTGATCGATCATCAATCGCATTAATGATTCGATCATCGAATAATTTTTAATCATCAATTAACTATCCGATCAGATAATAATCTCTTATGTGTGTGATCCCATAGGTTTGAAGCTAAGTCGGTAGTATAAGAATCAATTCTTGTATCAATCAAAATGACCATCTAGTAATGGTACCTGACGTTCAGATAGGTCGAATGTATACAAGGCAACATTCTTTGAATCCTGCCCTATGATTATCGTATAATTTATTCTTTTGACCAATAATACTTAGGATGACTTTGAGTTAGCTATCAATACTCATATAAGTCATCCATGTTATATTTTAAAATTTCATAAATTCTGTGACTCCTCACGAGAATTATCCAGACCTAGATTTTGCTAAATTAAAATATAGCAAGACATTCGCTTCTTGAACTTAATCAGAAGTCATCAATTACATTTTGACTCACATAATGCTGTACAAGTACTTGACTGTATCCAAAAATCTTTCAATTTCTATATTAGAAATACAGGTAGGTGAAGAAAAATCCTGATTTTCTGGACCAGGTTCGTTCAGATCTGATTAGATCAAGAGATATATTTTAAAATTTTTTCTCTTTGATCCTAATCGGATCTGAGATATTTTAGATCTAATTATTATTATTTTAAAAATAAAATAAAATATAGATAAATTAAATTAAATTTAATTTACCTTGATATGGGTAATCCTATTATCCGTTGATGATCCTGTATGCAGTGGAAGGTTCTGAATCTAGCCACACAAGTGCCTGGCCTCTATAGGTATCCACTCGGACTAGATCTAGAGATCTTCTTCTCTATCACATCTTCAGAGATCAGATCTGGATCTGATCTTCAAAACTTCTTTTGAAGATCAACAGTCGTCCTTTGCAGTAGTGCAGCCTTCTAACTTTCACTAGCCTTTCTTTGATCTGGATTGCACCAACCAAGCTCCAAAAACTCTTTTGGACATGGAGAGGAGAGGGAGAAGGTGGGTTTGGCATGGAGGAAGAGGGGAGAGGAAGCCTTGGGGCATGGGAAATTATAATTCTCAAACTTTTAATCACTTCAAATTCCTTTTTGAGTTGGGCGCAGGGTCTTTTTTATAGACTAACTGTGATCCAACTCCTCTTCTTTCCAACCAATCACAACTCTTTATGAAATCAGATCTAAATCTGATTGGTGGGAATAGAGTCCCCTGGATTCCTCCTTAGAGGGAGCCTAAGAAAAGTCAATTGGTTCTTAGGGAGTTATTGATAGGGACACGATGCTGTCGTTAAGACACCGTGTTTATCAATTTAAATCCGACTCTTTACTTTTTAAACTAATTAAAAATTATGAAGAAAGTGGTGAGTCGGGTCGAATCCACAGAGAGGCAATGATTTATTTCTAAAATCTTTGATTTTTTTTTTTTTTTAAGAAAAGAAAGCAAAGATTAAAGTCGAAAAAATAGATCTATAAATAAAAATAGAATTTAAATTATGCAAAAATAAATTTGATACTAAGATCTACTATTTAGATCTTAGCAACTACTTATAGTAAAATTAAAAAGCAATAAAGAACAAATAATTTAAAGAGCTAGAATTGAAAAGAATAATGAAACTTTCTTTATTAAATTTAAAACTAAGATGCAGAATTTAAATACAAGAAATTAAAGAAAATTCAGAATTTTAATACAAGAAATTAAAGGAAAAAAAAAAACTAGATGAAGATCGCAGATCGGCGTAGGCATGAAGATGGCGTAGAAGACCGGCTCTTCTTCTCAGCAGCACCGCAGCTTTGAAGCAACCTTTAATCCCGAGCTTGACTTCCACCCTATACCTTAGCTTCTCCTTCCAACCCTCCTCCCTTTCTTAGAGGCTTAGGATCCTTTTTATAGAGCTAGAAGAGGTAGATATTTATTTCTAAAAGCAATATGGGACTAATTCCCTTTGTAATCGTAAAAATTTGAATAAAATTTGAATAAAAACAACTCTGTTACGTCTCTGGTAAATCTGGTAAAATCAGGCTATCCGATAGGAATCGAACGGTTCAAAAATCATCAAAATCGGATGCCTATCAGCCCAGATCAGCTCGAATTAAATTCTGGCCGTCCGATCGCGCTTGATCGAGGAAATCTGGCCGCAAATCGCGCTTCGGGAGTCCTGATCACCGCCGGGAGCGTTCTGGACCGTCGGATCGAAGCTGGAATCAGGCGCTGCCATTTGATGGTGATCCGAGTGAAATTGGCAACCGAAAAAAATGCTGACCGTCCGATCTTAACCGCAATCAACCGCAGCCGTCCGATCGCGCAATTACTGTTCCCATGGACCGCGTAGACCGGCCGCACCGCACACCGCAACCAATCAACGCTTCTGTCACCGAGTGAAATGACCAGATTGCCCTGTGAGCCGCGATAAAATTTTGTAGACCCTTTAAGGGTCTAGGTCCACCACGTGGCAGGCTCTGATTCGCCGGACTTTTGCTGAGCTGGCGGTCCACGCCTGGATCGTAGACCGGCTGATGGCTTCAATGACTGAGTCGGCTTTGATGGCTCGGCTTGGCTTGGTGGCTCGGCTTGGCTTGGTGGCTCGGCTTGCGGAGCCGGTTGAGCCGTTTTCTTTTTTTTTATTTAATTTTTATTTATTTTATATTTTTTTAAAAATTCATATCTTTTTCATTTTAGCTCCGTTTTACTTGAAATTTATTTCGTTGTGATCAAAAAAATGAGCTCTTTCTATTGAATAATAAAATTTTATTTTTTAATTTTTATTTATTTTTTATTATTTTTTAATTAATTTTTTAATTAATAAAAATATGAATTTTTCAAAAATTATATATAAATTGATTGATAATTCTTAAAAATTAATATAAATTAATTAATAAATTAATACTTTTATTGGTGAATTTACGATGCTTATCACACCCCCCAACTTAAGCTTTGCTCGTCCTCGAGTAAAGAAAGAATTTAGTTTAGATCAATTACCATATTTTGTTGAGATCTTCCTTCACAAAAATAAATCTAGAATTTAAGATCAAAAGTTTAGACAGTATCACTAACTAAGTATTGAGTTTCAGAAGTAAATTTCATGGCAGATTAATCAGAAACTTTCTTAGAGTTCATCTAAAGATTTTCAGCACTTTGTGTCGTGAATACTAACTTAGCATTTGGGTGTTGATTCAAAGGGCAAATGAATCTTCTTTTTATCACCTATTTTGGTTAGTTTTATATACTCCCAAGTTAAGTGCATGAATTAAGGTAGCTTTCACACTGCTTTTTTTTTTTTTTTTTTTTTTTTTTTTTTTTTTTTTTTTAAATTGTGCTGAGCATCCTGGCCTTCCCTTCACCATTTGATGTGAACTTCTACATTTAAGGTGCAAAGTTCTAGTTTAGGGCAATCCACATATACTCTATTTTTTGCACTTTTTTTTTTTTTTTTTTTTTTTTTAGAAAGCAGGTAGCTCTTTCCTTAAATTCAAGTTTCTTTAATTGAAGTATATATAAACCATCAATTTTTAGTGATAATTGAATCCTCAATTTAGCCTTATAATCAAACACCTGCTGTGCTTCATTAGTGTGCATGTGCAAGTAGAAGTGCTGTTAGCCTTTAAATGACCTAAGTAGGTTGCTAATGGTCTGACCAAATAATCTGCTTCTTGACTCGCTACCATTATTAGTTAATACTTTCTAACTTTATTACTTATCCTAGTTTATTTTGCTTAAGATTCTCTTTCCCAAAATATGGTTTGTTCAAAATTTTTATTTTTATTATTATTATTTTTTTAATAGTTTTATTATTATTATATATATTATTTATTTATTATTTTTATTTTATTTATTTATTTAATTTTTTTAATTTTTTAATATTTTATTTATTTTATTATTATTATTATTATTAATTTTTATTTTTATTGATTTATTTATTTATATATATATATTTTTGTTTTATTTTTTTTTATTATTATTATTTTTTTTATTATTTTTTTTTACTTTTTACCCAACTGAATTGACATTGTCCTCAATAAAAGAGTGTAAATTATGTTTATTTATTTAGCATGGGTCTTGAAGCTTATGATCCTTCTCCCGCTTTTTGGTTCTCCAACTTAGCCTAAAAGAAAAAATAAATTAGATTCAAGAAGTATTGGGTTGCCTCCCAATAAGCGCTAAGTTTATTGTCTTCAGCCAGACAAGATGCAGTTTAATTCATTGTGGTTCTATTAATTGCACTTGATCAATATTTCGATGTAATGATATCCCTTCGATATATGGTTTAAGCCTTTGGCCATTTACCTTAAAAAAATTTTTAGTCCTGGGATCATAGAGTTTAATTGCACCATGTGGGAATACATGATTAACTATATAAGGTCCATCCCATCTGGATTTTAGTTTTCCAGGAAATAATCGAAGCCTTGAGTTAAATAACCAGACTTGTTGATTTGGCTCAAAGGTTTTTCTTGAAATATGTTTATCATGGAAGGCTTTCATTTTTTCCTTATAAATTTTTGAATTTTCATAAGCTTCTTGCCTTAATTCTTCTAATTCACTTAATTGTAACATCCGATTGGAACCAGCTTTGTTTAAATTAAAATTTAATTATTTTATTGCCCAATATGCTTTATGTTCAAGTTCTACCGGAAGGTGACATGCTTTTCCATAGATTAATCTATAGGGAGACATTCCAATGGGGGTTTTATAAGCTGTCCTATAGGCCCATAATGCATCATCCAATCGATCTGACCAATCTTTTCGATCAGGCCTAATAGTCTTTTGTAAGATATTCTTGATTTCCCTATTAGAGACTTCTACCTGACCACTTGTTTGCGGATGGTATGGTGTAGCTATCTTATGTGTCACCCCATATTTTCGTAATAAAGTTCTAAATTGATGATTTGTAAAATGGGTACCCCCGTCACTAATGATAGCACGTGGAAATCCGAACCTGGAAAAGATATTCTTCTGAATAAATTTTAGGACTACTTTATGATCATTGGTTCGAGTTGCTATTGCTTCAATCCATTTAGAAACATAATCAACAGCTACCAAAATGTATTCAAATCCATTGGAAGGTGGAAAAGGTCCCATAAAATCAATTCCCCATACATCAAAAATTTCAACCACTAAAATGGGGTTCAAAGGCATCATGTCTTTCTTTGAAATATTCCCTAAGGCTTGACACTTAAAACACTCCTGACTAAAAGTATGGGCATCCTTAAATAATGTTGGCCAATAAAAACCACTTTGTAACACTTTGGCCGCAGTTTTTCGTCCAGAAAAGTGTCCTCCACAAGCAAGAGTATGACAAAATTGTAAGATACTCCATTGTTCAGATTCAGGAACACATCTACGAATGATTTGATCAGCACAAATTCTAAAAAGCTCAGGATCTTCCCAAAAATAATATTTGATTTGAGCAAAGAATCGATCCTTTTCATTCTTAGACCAGCCATCAGGAATTTGTCCTATGACTAAGTAATTGACAATATTTGCAAACCAAGGAGTCTTTGTATGTGAAACTGTTAACAATTGTTCATCTGGAAAAGATTCTCTGATTGATACAGGTTCATTATCTTTCACTAGGATCCTAGACAGATGGTCTGCTACAACATTTTTAGATCCCTTCTTATCTCGAATTTCAATGTCAAATTCTTGTAACAGTAAAATCCATCTAATTAATCATGGTTTAGCATCTTTCTTTGAGAGCAGGTATCTCAAGGCTGAATGATCCGAGTAAATTATGATTTTTGATCCTAATAAATATGATCTAAACTTTTCTAGGGCAAACACAATGGCTAGCAACTCTTTTTCAGTGGTGGTATAATTCATTTGTGCTTCATTCAGAGTTCTACTAGCATAATAGATCACTACAGGACATTTGTTTACCCTTTGGCCTAGGACAGCTCCTATGGCAAAATCTGAGGCATCGCACATAATTTCAAAAGGTAGTGACCAATTAGGAGGTTGTATGATTGGAGCTTTGGTCACAGCTTCTTTTAAAATTTCATAAGCTTTAAGACAATTTTCATCAAAGTTAAAAGAAACATCCTTAGCAAGGAGATTACACAAAGGACGAGAAATTTTAGAGAACTCTTTGATGAAGCGACGATAGAATCCTACATGACCAAGAAAAGATCGAATTTGTTTGACAGAAGTGGGAGGAGGAAGTTTAGAAATTAGTTCAACTTTAGCTTTATCTACCTCAATCCCTTTCTTGGATACTATATGTCCTAAAACGATCCCTTCTTTGAACCATGAAGTGGCTCTTTTCCCAGCTTAACACTAGATTAGCCTCAATACATCGTTTTAATATTTTCTTCAAATTGTTGAGACAACTCTCAAAAGATTCTCCAAAGACTGAAAAGTCATCCATGAATATTTCTAAGAAATCTCCTATCATGTCTGAAAATATTGACATCATGCACCGTTGAAAAGTTGCAGGTGCATTACATAATCCGAATGGCATTCTACGGAAAGCAAAGGTTCCATAAGGACATGTAAAGGTGGTCTTTTCTTGATCTCCTGGGTAGATTGCTACCTGATTGTATCCCGAGTATCCATCTAAAAAGCAAAAGTATTGTTGGCCTGCTAGTCTTTCTAGGATTTGATCGATAAAGGGTAAGGGAAAGTGATCTTTTCGGGTGGTTGTATTGAGTTTTCTATAATCTATGCAGACACGCCACCCAGTGGAAAGTCGTGTTGGTACTAAGTTTCCATGTTCAGTGCGGACAACCGTAAGTCCAGATTTTTTTGGAACAACTTGTGTAGGACTCACCCAGTGGCTGTCAGAGATAGGATAAATAATTCCAGCATCTAACCATTTAATTACTTCTTTCTTGACTACTTCTTGCATGTTAGGATTAAGCCTTCTTTGCATCTCTCGAGTTGGTTTGGCATTATCTTCTGTATAAATATGGTGCATGCATATTGACGGACTAATTCCTTTTAAATCGGCAACGGTCCACCCTATGGCCTCTTTATATGTTTTTAGAATATTTACCAATTGGTTTTCCTGTTCAGTAGTTAAGTTGGAAGCAATTATTACTGGTAGGGTTTTCTTTGATCCTAAAAATACATACTTAAGTGATTCAGGTAAAGGTTTTAGTTCAAGTTGTGGTGGGGCCTGAATTGAAG
>QRFJ01001320.1:297055-418695 GCA_006176705.1 Cocos nucifera | reverse complement strand
AAGAGCAGGAATTTGATTTCTATTTGATGATTAGCACATAAGAACTAATGTCATTAGTTTCTTTAAGGACCACTATACTATTCTTTTTGAAAGAAATAAAATTATAAGTGATTTCTTAATTAACGATCTCTACCAGTTACATATTGATGTTTCTATTTTTAATGTCAAATAAAATATGAATGCCATAGGAACAAAATGATCTAGGGATAATATCAACGAAAGACATCTGTGGCACCTTAGGCTAGGTCATATAGCTGAAGACGGGATAAACAAATTAGAGAAATCTGGATTAATGGGTCCATTGACTTTCGAGTCATATCTGATTTGTGAATCATGTCTTCAAGGCAAAATGATGAAGCTATCTTTTGTAGGTATGGAGAAAGGGCCACGAACCTACCTGCCCTAGTACATATGGATGTCTACCACCCATTTGATGTACCGGTCAGAGATAACTTTTCCTACTTTATTACTTTTATCGATGATCTATCTCGATATGGGTATGTGTACCTGATGCGACATAAGTCTGAAGTATTTGAAAAGTTCAAGAAAATTAGACATAAAGTGAAAAAGCAAATCGAAAAGCTCATTAAGGTTCTTCAATTAGATCGAGAAGGTGAATATCTTGGTCAAAAATTTTTGGACCATCTTAAGAACAATGGCATAATCTCATAATGGACTCCATCTGGAATATTTCAACTCAATAGAATTTCAGAATGGAGAAATCGGATCCTATTAGATATAGTACAATCCATGATGAGCTTCACGGACCTTCCTAATTTTTTTTAGAGACATAATCTAATGACAGCCATATACTTATTAAATAAGGTTCTATCTAAAATCGTTCCTATCACACCATATAAGATATAGCATAATTAGAAGTCAAGTCTGAGTCATCTTAGAATTTGGGGTTACCCAGCCCATATCAAGAGACAAGAGCCAAATAAGTTAGAGTCTAGGTCCCTAAGAGCTTAGTTTATCGGATATCCTAAGAAATCATTAGGATATTATTTCTATCTTTCGAAAGATCATAATGTGATTATGAGTCGACATGTCATTTTTTTTGAAAAACTATTTATTCAAGATGGTGGCATCAGAAGACAGATCAAGCTCGAGGAGACTCTTCAAAAAGCAACGAGCCAAGGAACCTTTGGAACCTAGTTAGTCTGAGCCAATCCTAATACAACCTCCTTTACCTCATAGATCAAGTAGGATTTTCTATCCTTCTGAGAGATACTTAAGTACTATTCAAGAGCATGTAGAGAAAATATTTCTCATAGAAAATGGGTTTCATGGTGATAATCCCAAAACCTATGATGAAGAGATATCAGTTATCAACTTCGAGAAATGGTTAGAGGCAATGAGGTTAGAAATTGACTCAATGCACTCTAACTAAGTCTGGACCATGGTAGATCTACCTGAAGATATAGTATCTATTGGGTGTAAATAAATCTTCAAGAGAGATAGGAGTAGATGAGAATGTGGAGACATTCAAAGCTAGGCTAGTAGCAAAAGAGTACAGTTAGCGTGAGGGCATTGACTATCAGGATACCTTCTCGTCAGTAGCCATGCTTAAATCCGTCCATACATTGCTTGCAATAGCAGCATATTTCGATTACAAAATATGATATATAGACATGAAAATGGTATTCCTAAATGTATATCTTGAGGAAAATCTCTATATGGAATAGCCCCTTGATTTCACTTCTAGTGATGGTGATCACAAGGTCTGCAAGCTGCAAAGATCCATCTATGGACTAAAGCAAGCATCTCAAAGTTAGAATGCTCGTTTCAATGATGTAATTAAATCATTTAGTTTCATCAAAGATGAGGAGGAGCCCTGTGTATTCAAGAAGATCAGTGGGAGCATTATTGTCTTTTTCATACTATATGTGGATGATATCCTCCTTTGATTAGAAATGATATTTCCATGTTGACCTCGATCAAAGTATGATTATCTAAGGAGTTTTCTATGAAAGACCTAGGATAGGTATCCTTCTTTTTGGAATTTAGGTCTATAAGGATAGACCGATGAGGATGCTGGGTCTCTCACAAAAATATACATAGAGGAGGTGTTGAAGAGGTTTAGCATAGAGAACTCTAGGTCCGGGGGCATACAGACTCAAATTTTATGTCTGGCAAAGATGATCAAAAGTCGACACCTGAAAGTTGGTTTTCGTGCAAAGGTGGTGCTATAATCTAGAAGAGTTCCAAGCAGATCGTAATAGCAGACTTCACCAATACACATCGAGCGGCATTTTCATCTAGTCCGCGATTATCTCAAGAAGGGATACATCAAAGTTAAGAGAGTCAACATCGCTGACAGTTTTTATTTGAAGTATCTCTTTCTTCAAAATTTTTATTGGAGTTTCGAGAGGAATGCCTTAAGGTAGAGGAGCGGCAATGGTCCATGATTAAGCTTATCCACAGTATTTACAAACAAAATTCTATTTTGCAAATGCATCATAACATACGAGATGGGATATAAGAAATTTAAATTTCATTACTTTAAAAAGATTTAAGTACAAATGAAAATGAAAAAAAAAATATATATATATATATACAACTAAAGGTGGTCTTCGACCTTTGGTTGAAGAACAATAAGGGAACTTGATTCAACCTCAGTAGATGTTGGTACCTTAGTAGGTTTCAGAATATCAGTAAAAGGACCAGCAGCAGAAGGATCATCGACAATAGAAGGATTAGCAGTAGCAGGACTAACAATAGAAGTATTGGCTTCAGTTTGGGAAGGGTCAGCATCATCTTCTGACTCCTCTTCCAGGAAGTCAAGGTCCAATTTGAGATATTGCTCTGAGACTGTTCACCAATAAGCATTGAAACCAACATCATAAGCCTCCTTGGAAAATTGGACTTTGATATTTCTAAGCTCTTTGAAAATTTTGAATTCTTTCATAGCTGTCAGTTTGACCTCCATCACTTTCTTTTCTCCTTCCTGAAGGAAAAATCTTATTTTTCGCTACAGGATCGTCCAGATCTGATCAAATTTGAGATGAATTTCTCTACAAAAATTTTTATGATATGATCAGATGTAAGAATTCTCAAATCTGATCAAGGTGATCTCATATTAAAAATTAAAAATAAAATTAAATTAGATTTAATTTAAGTACCTGATTGGATAATCTAATTATCCTACGATGATCCTGATCGTTCCTGAGATTCAAAAATGAGCCACACACACATCTGGCCTCTATCGATGTCTACTCAGGCAGGATCTAGACATTTTCTTCTTGCAAATATTTTTTCAAAAGATCAGATCTGAATCTGATCTGTAGATCCTTCAAATAGATCTTGAATGCTGCATGCTCCTCTCACAAACACCATCGCATAGATGTTGAATCTTGTGCCAAAATCCTTGGACCTCCTTCTCTAATTTATGCCCAACTTTTGGCATGTAGGAGAGAGAGAGAGGATCAGAAGAGGTGAGGGATATACTTGGGCATGAAAAATATTTCATGTGATACATGCTCTTTGGCGTGAGAAAGGGTTTTAATCCTATGCACCATCTAAGAGTCCCTCTTTGATCAAATAACCAATTATTTGATTAAAGGGAATTCAGGGATTAATCTTCATGTCAAATACTAGATCTCTATTTTTGACTCCAAAATGCCCTCTAAAAATTGGCGACAAGAAAAGATAAGGAAGAGTCCATTGCGCCTAGGACTCTTCCCTCAAGAGTTTGATCCAAATCAAATACTATTCAAACCCAATCAAAAAACCATCATAAATTACAAAATTTAGCACACCCAAAGTATGACTCGAGCCCTATCACATATCCTAAAATCAAAGCAAAATAATTTCTAGAGAATTTTTTAGAAGCCTCTGATCAAGTGACCCTCAATTCTCTTAAATAGATCAACTATTGACCCTAGTCGAATTACACTAGGAATAGATTTAATTTTTATAATTAATCTAACTTGGATAGATTTTAGTTAGATAAAAATAAAACCATTCAAGATATAAAAATGAGTCAAATCAAATTTGACTCGGTTGCGATGAATCAGAAAAATTACAAAAGAAGAAAGCTAAGCTCAATCATGTGCTAGCACGATTATCTTGAAACTAATTGGATCTAATCCAAATCAATCAAACTAGGTTAGCTCAATTGATAAAATCCAAACCCAAATCTTTGTTTATATAATGCAATTAGGTTCAGTTCTGTATGGTAATAAGACATGTCGCGATCTTTATCATCGACATCATCGAAATATCTTTCGATGGATCAGAACTTTTCTGATTTATATAATTAGAATGATCGATCATCAAAATCATTCTAATTGCTCCCAAAAGTCACCAGTTATTGAAAAAAAATCTAGGAGCGACAGTACTTGGGTGTGGAAAATATTTTCATGCAATGCTAGCACAATGGCATGAGAAGGGGTTTAAAACTTATGTGCCATCTAGAGTTCCACCTTGACCAAATAACCTATTATTTGATTTAAAAGGACATTAGGGATTATCCTCCACATCAAATACCAAATCTCTATCTAGTTTTGATGCCAAAAATCCCTCTAGAAATTAGCAACAAGAGAGGATAAGGAAGAGTCCATTGCACCTAGGACTCTTCCCTCAAGAGTTTGATCTAAATCAAACTCTATCAAAACCTAGTCAAAACACCACCATAAATCATGAAATTTGGCACACCCATAGCACGACTTGATCCCTATCACATATCTAAATATCAAAACAAAATTATTTCTAGAGAATTTTCTAGAAGAATCTGATCAGATGACCCTTAATTCTCTCAATTAGGTCAACTTTTGATCCTAGTCCAATTACGCTAGAAATGAATATAATTTCTATAATTAATCTAACCTGGAGTGGTTCTAGTCAAATGAAAATAAATCCATTCAAGATATAGAAATGAGTCAAATTAAATTTGACTCAGTTGCGATGAATCAGAAAGATTATAGAAGGAAAAAGCTAGGCTCAATCATATACTAGCATGATTACCTTGAATCTGATTGGATCTAATCCAAATTAATCGAACTAAGTTAGCTTAATTGATGATATCCAAACCTAAATTTTTGTTTGTGTAATTCAGTTAGGTTCAGTTCTGTATGGTAATGAGATATGTCGCAAAATCTATTATCGACATCAACAAAATATCTTTCAATGGACCAGAACTTTTCTGATTCATACAATTAGAATGATCGATCATTAAAATCATTCTAATTGCTCCCAAAATCCATCAGTGACACCTAGTAGCATATGGTGGTAACCCATTAGAATTGAAAGCAAATCTCTCGGTGTAGCTACCTATTTGATTGGGTTCTTCTATCTTGAGCTCCAACAGAATTAGGGTTGAAGTGAACTCGTCAAACCCAACATCCGTCATATAAATTAATCATTCAATTCGAGTCCAATGTGAATGCCTAATAGAAACTCTTTCTATCATCTTCACTCTACCATGGCCATGGACTTAAGGACTTAATCTCATGATTATATAGGGCTATTCCTCATCTACCGAGGTAGATAGATCCCCTATTAGTGCACCCCAATTTCTACAATGAACATGTTATAGCCAACATATACCTTAGAATTTTGAATGGCTAGAAGACTGAGTTATATTGTAGTCAAACTATAACATCCTCAAGGTGAACTATCGATACACCTTAGGTCGAAGAATCAAATACACCACTGCAGCATCGAGCTAGTCATCGACGAGAAGGTAGACTTTCTTATGACTGCTCAAGGTAGTCACAGTCAGTGCCCCCATTCTCTAACGAGTATCTGTACTCTCACTCCGGTAACTCCACATCATAAATTTAAGATTCATCTATCCTAAGAAAGTGATCGTACACCAACCTTTCGAAATATTCACAATCCTCATGATGATCCTATGATCGAAAGCAATTTATGAGTTAATTATGAAAATTCATGTCTTAAATTTTCAACTTTTAAAAATATGAATTATCATTATCATTAACTCAAAGGATGTATCACAGATACTTTAAATACATGCTATAATAGAAAATAATTCTTTTATTAATTTATAATTAAAATTATAAAATTGCTCTTAAAAGTATATTACAAGTGTTTAGCCAACTAGCTTCTAGTGTATACATCTAATAGTGACACCTAGCAGTATATGATGGCAACTCATTAGAACTGAAAGCGAACCTCTCGGTGCAGCTACCTATGTAATTGGGTTCTTCTATCTTGAGCTTGGATAGGATTAGAATTTAAGTAAACTCGTCAAACCCAACATCCATCATATGGATTAATCATTTGATTTGAGTCCGATGTAAAATCCTAATAGAAACTCTTTCTATCATCTTCACACTGCCATGGTCATAGGCTTAAGGACTCGATCTCATGATTATCATAGGGCTACTTCTTATCTACCTAAAGAAAAAAATGAGTTTTCCTACCATAGGATGCATCTAATTGCATCAGATTTGCAGCAAAATAATTTTAAAAAAAATTCTATGATTTGCAAATCTGAGAGTTCTCAGATCTGATTAGATTGATCTAAAATTAAAACTAAAATAAAAATAATAATAATAATAATAATAATTATCACCTGATTGGATAAATCGTTTACTCGTTGTGATGATCTGATGACTGATCCAAGATCTGATTGAGCCGCACATGCACCCAGCCTCTACCAATATCCACTCGGATCAGATCTAGAAGAAGGACTTCTAGATCTGATCTCCAAAGATCATATCTAATGTCTTTCCATAGAACCTTCAAAATAAACTCTGAAGGCTGTGCGTTCATCTCACGAACACCGTCATCTCTCGCAGATCTTCGCACCAATAGGATTTGATCTTTGCTCGCAGGCTTTGCCCAACTCTTAGGCATGGAGAAGAGGGAGAGGATCAAAAGAGAGAGGTGTGGAGATGAATATTTTGGCAGGGCTTCACCATAGAGAAATCAGGATGTACAACAGCTTGCACAGGGCCCTATTTATAGACCTAGTCAAGAGTCCCTTCGCATATAACCTTGAACAGGTCAAAGTTTAACATGCAGAAGGACTCCTCCATGATCTCCATGACCCACACCTCTTTTTTCTAGATTTTTTTGCATAAAAATAAAGAGAAATGGCGTGGAACAACTTGGGATAAGATAAAGTTGGCACACAACGCTTATCTCACAAGAGTTTGAACTTATTCAAACTTTTGACCCAATCGAAACCCTTTTGAAAGGGGGTCTCCACATTATCATATGGTTGCACGATCAAAGAGGGGGATGAGGCCCTCTCTCCCTCATGTAAATTCCAATGGGGCATGTGCCCCTAGATAGTCTCCAGGGAGCGCACGCCCCTCTCCCTTTCTTTCCTACATCCGGGTCAACATTTGACCCTTATCCTATTTCCATCTTATGGAATTAAGACAAAACCTTTTCAAGTCTCATCCAATGGATTTATATGAAGTCCTAATCAAGTTAGAACAAGCCTTGATTAGATCAGGACTCGGTCCAGTCAGATCAAGAAAAATTCATCTAGAATTTTTGGGAGAGGCTTGTCCAAATTTCATCTCATAATTTTAGGACAAGCCCTAATATGGCATAGACAACCCTTGTCTTATTTTCATCTTATGGGATTTAGGATAAGTCTTGATTAGGCCAGGATAAAATTCAGTCAGATCAAGATAAATTCCTATAGAGTTCCTGGATAAGCCTTGTCCAAATAGTTCCACAAATTAGTAACATCCTCTTGGGTGAGTTAAATCCAATTTGGCTCAGTCGAGATGATCCAAAAAGACTACAGAAGCAGAATGTTAGGCTCAATCGTGTGTTAGCATGATTTTTTAAAACCTAATTGGATCTAATCCAAATCAATCAAACTAGGTTAGCTCAATTGATGACATCCAGATCCAAATTCTTATTTGTGTGATCTAGTTAGATTTAGTTTTATATGGTAATGGAACATGTCATGATCTCCATCATCGACATCATCGAAACATCTTTCGATGGATCAGAACTCTTTTGATTCATCCAATTAGAATCGTCGATCATCAAGATAATTCTAATTGATCCCAAAATCCACCAGTGACACCTAGCAGTATATGGTGGCAATCCATCAGAATTAAATAATGAACCTCTCGGTGCAACTATCTATGTGATTGGGTTCTTCTATCATGAGCTCCGATGGGATTAGGGTTAAGATGAACTCGTCAAACCCAACACCCATCATATGAATGAATCATTCGATTCGAGTTCGATGTGAAACCCTAAGAGTAACTTCTTTCTATTATTTCACACTACCATGGCCATGGGTTTTAGGACTCAATCTTATGATCATCATAGGACTACTCTTCCTCTACCGAGGTTGATAGATCCCATCTTGGTGCGATCTAATTTCTACAATGAACATGCTATAGCCAACATACACCTCAGGATTCTGAATGGCTAGGAGACCGAGTTATGGTGTAGTCAAACTATAACATCCTCAAGGTAAACTACCGATGCACCTCAGGTCAAAGAACTAGACACATGCTGCAGCATCGAGCTAGTCATCGACAAGAAGGTAGGCTTCCTTATGACTGCTCGAGGTGGTCACGCTCAGTGCCCTCGTTCTCTAACGAGTACCTGTACTCTCCTTCTGGTGACTCCACGTCATAGACTCAAGACTCATCTATCCTAAGAAAGCGATCATACACCAATCTTCCGGATCAATCACCATCCTCATGATGATCCTACAATCGGAAGCAATTTATGAGTTAATTATGATAACACATGCCTTAAATTCTCAACTCTTGAGAATATATGTTATCATGCCAATTAACTCAATGGATGTATCACAGACACTTTAATACATAATATGATAGAATAAATAATCCTTTAATTAATTTTAAATTAAAATTATAAAAATATTTCTAGAAAGTATTTAATAAGTGTCAGCCAATCTGGCTTCTAAGGCACACATTTAACAAACTCCCGCTTGATCTAAAGCTAATTAGCTACAAGTCTAAGTCGCATCTTCTCAAGGTGAGCTTGGATCTTCTGCGGGCCTAAAGATTTCGTGAGTGGGTCAACCGCATGGTCTGTGGAGTCGACTTCCTTAACCTTGATGTATCCTTCTCGAGGTAATCGCGAATTAGGTGGAACCATCTTCTTAAAACTCTTCCAACTTATAGTACCACTAGTGCATAGGAACAAACTTTTAGACATCAACTTTCGATCATCTTAATCAGACATAAGGTCTGAGTCTACATACCCCGGACCAAGAGTTCACCATGCTGAACCTCTTCAACACCTCCTCTATTTAAGAGACTCAGCATCCTCTTTAGTCTATCTTTATAGACCTAAAATGAAGGATGCCTTACCTAGGTCTATCATAGAAAATTCCTTAGATAACCCTACTTTGACCTATGTCAGCATGGAAACATCGTTTCCAATCAGGAGAACGTCATCCATATACAATATGAGGAAGACAACAATGCTCCCACTAACCTTCTTGAACACACTTGATTTCTCCTCATCTTTGATTAAACCAAATGATTTGATTGCATCAAGCATTCCAACTCTAAGATGCTTGCTTGAGTCCATAGATGGACCTTTGCAGCTTGCAGATCTTTGAGATCAACATCACTGGATGTGAAAATAAATGATTGTTTCATATAAATATCTTCCTGAAGATATCTGATTATGAACTCCATTATCACATCCATCTACCATATTTCGTAATTGAAATATACTGCAATGGCAAGCAATGTGCGGATGATGGCCACTGATGAGAAGGTAACCTGATATCCTTTCGCCACTAGCCTAGCTTTGAATGTCTCTACATTTTCATCTGCACATATCTTTCTCTTGAAAATCCATTTACACCCAATAGGTACTATACCTTCAGGTGGATCTACCAAGATCCAGATTTAGTTCGAGCATATCGAGTCAATTTCTGACTTTATTGCCTTTAACTATTTCTTGGAGTCGATATCTGATATCACCTCATCATAGATTTTGAGATCATCACCATGAACTCATTTTCCATGAGGAACATTTTCTCTACATCCTCTAAAATAGTACCTAAGTACTTTTAGGAGGATAGAAAATTCTATTTGACCTATGAGATGGAGGAGGTAGTGAATTATGGATCGACTCAGACTAACTGGGTTCCTCAGGTTTCTTGGCTCTTTGCTCTTTGGAGACTTTCTTCTCGAGCCTAATCTATCTTTCGATGTTACCATCTTGAACAAACTATTTTTCAAGAAAAATAGTGTGTCAACCCACAATCACATTGTGGTCTTTCGGAAGATAGAAGTAATATCCTAATAACTCTTTAGGATATCTAATAAATCGAGCTCTAAGAGACCTAGACTCTAACTTATCGGCCAACGGACAACCCCAATTCTAAGATGCTCAGACTTGGCTTCTTATCATGCCATATCTCATATGGTGTAGTAGGAACGATTTTAGATGGAACCCTATTAAACTATGTCCCTAAAGAATCTCTGAAAGATCCATGAAGCTCATCATGGACAGACCATATCTAATAGGGTCCATTTTTTTTGTTCTGAAATTTTGTTAAGTTGAGACATTTTAGGAGAAGTCCATTATGAGACTATACCATTGTCCCTGAGATAGTCCAAAAATTTCTGACAAATGTATTCACCTTCTCAATATGATCAAAGAACCTCATTGGACTTTCTGATTCGCTTTTCTACTTCGTGTCTAAATTTCTTGAACTTTTCAATGGCTTTAGACTTTTGTCATATCAAGTACACATACCCATACCGAGATAGCTTATTGGTAAAGAAAATAAAGTAGACATAATTGCCTCTAGCTGATACATCGAATGGGTTGTACACATCTATATGTACCAGGGAAAGTAGGTCTGTGGCCCTTTCTCATATCCCACAGAAGAAACCTTGGTCATTTTATCTTGAAGGCATGATTCATAAATCGAATATGACTCAGAAGTCAACGGATCCATTAGTCTAAATTTTTCCAATTTGTTGATCCTATCTTCAGCTATATGACCTAGCCTAAGATGCCACAGGTACCTTTTATTAACATTATCTCTAGATCATTTTGATCCTATGGCATTCACATTTTGCTCGACAGACTCAATGATGAGCATTCCTTCAAAAGGTCCTTCTTCCTGCTTGTTCTTCAGGCTGGCCAGGTATGCAAGACAGTCCCGCTTTCAATGGCCATCGGAGTTGCAGTGAAAATAATTTTTCTTTTCCGTGGCCTTCTTCTTCGGCTCACCCTTCTTTTCTCCTTCTGTTTTCTACTTCTTCACATACTTCTTCTTCTTTCCAAGAAACTTTTTCTTGGAAAAAGTCTACTCCATAGTCAGAACTAAGCCCTTTGAATCCTTCAAAGTTTGCTTAGTAGTAACCAGCATATTTATTAACTCAACCAAGGTGCACTAGAGCTTATTCATATGGAAGTTCATAATGAACTACCCATACAAATCAAGGACTGTAGGATCACATCAATCTGTAGTTCCTTGTCCATCAAGACTCTGAGCTTCTCAAGCTCTTTAGGTCCTTGACCATTGCCAAGCAATAATCTTGGACCAACTGTCCATCACGCATTTGCACCTAAAAAAGTCTCTTCAAGACTTGATAACGCGCTACATGACTCTATTCACCGAACAACTTTTGTAGGTGCACCAATGTTTGGCGAGTAGTCCTAATGTCTTCATGTTGGCACTGCAACTCATTTGATATTGAGCCCAACATGTAGCACCTAGCTTTGTTATCATTGTCCGACCATTTTTCATGAGTCACTCTCTGGTCCACGGTCGAACGTGCTGGTATAGTGAGGTTAGTCCTGGTCTAATACATAGGTCAGCCATTTCGAACCCAAAATAATTTTGAAGTTCTTTAGCCAATCCTTGTAAATTGGTTTGGTCAACTTATGGGTATCTAGGATTCGGGTTAGGAGTTTTGATGCAGATATTTTCTTATAGAGAGTCAAAGTTTCTAGTTAGACTTATAATTTGACTTAACCAATTTGTTTAGGGGCTTCATTTTTAAATAAATTAGACTCCCACTATTTTCTCAGATTCCTACACTCTCTTGGCAGAGATGCAAAAATCTCCACGATCATTGATTTCTAGTGGATGGTGCAGTCCCACCGACTGACTCACCACCTCACCTAATAGTTATTGATGATGGATCAACCAATGAGTGGACAACTCTTATCCAATATTTCTTTAAATATGGTGCACCCAAACCTGGTCTCTAATTCATGAAGCTTACCATTCCTGGAATATTGCTCCACTCCTTAGTTAAGTCATACCCACCATTTGCATAAATTGAATTTCTGATTGAATCCCTCACCATATCAAGAATATTGAGCCCAACCCATCCTCCAATCCATACCATCCAATGCCTAATAGACATGGTTACGTCTTTTTGATGCAACTATGAAGGAACCAAATCTAGGGTTTCACAGGTAGATCTTAAAACTTTTTCAAGATCATATCGTGGAAGACCTAAATAAATCTAAAATTTATTTAAATAACCATGTAAATATTTAGATCTTAGATCTATTACATAATTAAGGTATGATATTAAATCAAAAATTAAAATCAAATAAGAAAGAAAAAGATTGATCAAATCAACCTAGATCTATACTACTTTAAATATAGGTATGAAGTTTATAGATCAGATCTATTACTTGAGTAAGTTTAGATATTCTAACTTGCTGATCCAGGCTTGAGGATGAAGTCACGAGCCACACATGCATCCAACCTCTAGGAGTCATCCACATGAGCCTACGATCTCTGATCTGAAGTCTGATGCAGGAAATCAGCACAGCATGCTAGTACTGTATTGATCCTTCTTCAATGATCGATCCGATGCTCCCTTCTTCAAAATTTGGACTCTCCAAAATATAAGAAGAAAGATGAGAGTTTTCTGATTTGAAACTCTCTAGAAAAAAACTCAAAATAAAGGAGGAGAGATTAAAAATAAAATAGCCCTAGAAGAAGACCCTCTTCTTCTTCGCTTTTCTCTCACCTAGATACCTAGTTTGGTGCCTATGGAACCCCCATGCCAAAGGATCCTATTCCTCTGATTTTTGTACACCCCAAACCTCTCTCAAAGCTCTATATTCCACAAAAAAATCAAAATAAAATTCATCCAATAAATAGGGAAAAAGAAGAGTTCAAGTTATATCAAATTCCTAGACTAGGAATATCCAAACATGGGAAGTTGTTTGGGCACCCAACTCTTGGGCACCTTCTCCATAATTTTTGGCATGGACCAGCAAGGAAGGGCATACAAAAAAAAAGATTATTTTCATAGAATAAAAGAAGAATTAATTAAAAGAGGGAGCGGCACTCAAGGGAAGATGTTTTGGTCAACAAGGATTCTATCTCATAGAATCCTAAGCAAAACCAACTCCTCCTTTGACTTGGTCTTCCACCTAACTTCCAAATATGACTTAGAGGGAGAGAGGGGGCATGGAAATCAGGAAGAAAGGGATTTTCCATGAAAAATATCTATAAAATAGGTATGGAGGGCATTGGAACCAAGGTGGCGCAAGGAGATAGAGAGTCTTAGTCACACTAGGACTCCTATTTTGACTTGGTCAAACAAGATCTTTTAACCAAATAAAATTAAGATTAAACCAATCCAATTAAATAAGTTCCTAACCCATTTAGGAACTTAATTAAATTAAATTAAATTAGATTTAATTTTGATTTATTTTCTAATCAAATTAAAAAATTAGGTTAATCCGAGTCCTAGTTAGACTAGGACTAGTTCTTCCTTGCACTTGGCTTATCCAATAAACCAATTGGACTTGATCCAATCAAACCCAAACCAAATCTAATTAAATTATATTTAATTAGACTTAATCTCAACCTATTGGCTTAATCAAATTAAGTCAATTAGCAATTCAATTGCTAATCGATCCTCCTGCAACACTTGCACTAGATTAAACACCAATCGAATTGATTGTTTAACCCTAGAATGATTCTTAATCGTTGATCAATCATCCGATCAGATCGTAAGCTCTAATGTGTATAACCTCATAGGTCTGAACCTAAGTCGATAGCATAAAAATAAATTTTTATACCAATCAAAGTGACCATCTAGCAATGATACTCGATGGTCGGATAGGTCAAAGGTGTAGAACACCATCCTTAGAACCCATGTGGATATAGTTTCCATATGATTCATCCCCTTGACCACAATGCTCGTAGGACACCTTAGAGTTCAACTGTCAACTCTGATCAGGTTGTCCATATTGTATTTTAAAATATCAAATCCATCTGATGGATTACCCTGGCCAAGGTTTTGCTATATTGAAATACATTGATACATTCTTCTCCAACTCTTGGAGTAGACAATTTCATCTTGATTACACTCCGAGTTTGAAAGTACTTGACTGTGCCCAGAAGCCTTTCATTACTGAATTAGAAACTTAGTTAGTCTGGTACCAAAGCACAATGAGTTGCTTGCAAGTCACTGAGGTAATCTCAGGTCTAAGGGATACTTATACCTATATTCCATCAAAGACATTCTTGACAGCAGAATGCTCTAAAGTTGGTCATGTTCAATAATGATGTACCCTATATCTCATCTGTATGCCATACTAGTATCTCCACACATCTTAGTTAAGAGGACAACCAACCTATATGACATATAGCGACCTATGCTTGATAGATACTGTCGTCCTAATTAACAACCAATCATTTGGTCGTGAACAAATTTAAGGACTAATCGATAAATCTCCTCTTTATCGAAACTAAATAATCCTAAGGACTTCATCACAATAATGGAGTTCATTAGAAGATGTAAACCTATGATAAAAAAGATGCTAAAATATTTTTTATTAATTAATAAATAAATTATAATATCTCAACCATCAACAGACTGATGATTGGCTTTAAAACATAATTTCTAACAACTCTCACTTGTCCTAAAGCCACTCGGCATAGTATCTAATACACATCTTCGACTTATGGTTGTCGAATTCCTTGATTGCCAGGGCTTTAGTGCAGGGGTTGGCTAGGTTCTTCTTTCCATCGATCTTTTGAAGGTCGACGTCACCACGATCCACGATCTCACAGACCAAATGAAAGCGGCATAAAATGTGCTTTGTTCGTTGGTGTGCCGTTGGTTTCTTTGCTTGAGCTATGGTGCCAATGCTGTCGTAGTAGAGCAGGACTAGACCATCACTAGAGGATGCTACTCCGAGCTCAGTAATGAACTTTCTCAGCCACAACTTTCTTTGCTGCATCTAATGCTGTCATATACTCTGCTTCGCAAATAGAGTCAGCCACTGTATGCTGCTTGAAATTTTTCCAACAGATGACTCCATCATTTAAAGTAAAGATATACCCCAACACACTTTTACTGTCATCATGATCAGATTGAAAGTTGGAGTCTGTAAACCCCACAAACTTCAGATCTAACTCACCATAAACCAACCATTGATCCTTAGTATTTCTCAAATACTTAAGGATGATTTTAACCACCTTTCAGTGATTTTCTTCAGGGTCAAACTAGTATCTACTAACCACTCCCAGTGAGTATGACACGTCTAGTCTCGTACATGTCATTGCATACATAATAGATTCCGCTGCCAAAGTATATAGAATTCTACTCATACGCTCTCTCTCTTCAAGAGTTGTCGGACAATCCTTCTTAGAGAGAGAAATTTTTTGGCCTATTAGAAGATAGCCCTTTTTGGAATTCTCCATGCTGAACCTCTTCAGCATAGTTTTTATATACGTGGATTGGGAAATGCCAAGCATCCTTTTAAATCATCCCTATAGATCTTTATCCCTAGGATGTAGGATGCTTCATCCAAGTCCTTCATGGAGAACTATGATGACAACCAGACTTTTATTCTTTGTAGTGTGGGGATGTCATTTTCAATTAAGAGAATATCGTCCATGTATAAAATAAGGAATACCACCCCATTTGTAAATGTAGGGTTCTTCTCCATTCTTAACAAAGCCATACATTTTAATCACTTTATCAAAATGCATGTTCCAACTCCAAGATGTCTGCTTCAATCCATAAATGGATCTCTGAAGCTTGCACACTTTGGACTCATTTATGGATGTGAACCCTTCAGGTTATATCATATACACCTCTTCGATCAGCTCTCCATTTAGAAAAGCTGTCTTCACATCCATCTGCCAGATCTTATAGTCCAGATGGGAAGCAATGGCAAGCATGATCTGAATGGACTTAAGCATTGCCATAAGGGAGAATGCCTCGTCATAATCAATACCATAACATTGACGATACCTCTTGACAACCAGATAGGCTTTATAGATCTCCACATTTTCATCTGTGCCCCTCTTTCTTTTGAAGATCCATTTACACCTAATGGATTTAACCCCTTCAGGTGGGTCAACTAATATCCATACATCATTGACCTTCATGGAATCCATTTCGGATCTCATGGCATCTAGCCATTTTTCAGAGTCGGATCTCTGTATCGCATCCATATAAGTGATCAGGTCCTTATCATTCTCATCGAGTTCAACGGGATCACCATCCTGGATCAAGAATCCATAGTATCTATCTGGATGGTGGGCTACTCTATCGGATCATCTTAATGATGTGAGTTCACTAGGCTTTGGATCTGATCTGATCAAATCCAACTTAGGTTCAACATTCTATGTCAGACTCTCTACCTGTTGAACTTTATCAAGTTCAACCTTAGAGGCAATAGTTCCTTAATCAAGAAACTTCTTTTCTAAAAAGGTTGTCCTAAGGCTGACGAACACCTTTTGTTCATCAGTGATAAGTGGTAAAAATATACTAATAAAAGTATTAAATTATAAAATAAATTAATTTATTTTTTAAAAAATTAATACTTTTATTAATCTTATATAGGAAAGAAGGCTACCAATATGAAGATCTTATTTTTCTGGTTCAGATAAAATAAATTTTAGGCAAAACGGACTTCAAACGAGCCCAAAATTAAATTTCAAAAAAAAAAAATTTGATCCGATTCGAACTGGTTCAAAAAAATTGGCTCAGCAGACCGTCCAGTCCCACCATACCAAGCAGACCGACCCGCTGATGCCACACTAATGTCATCATTTTTCGCAGCGCACGGTGGATCGTTTGGAGGGCATTTCAGAGATTTCACATGGAGAAGCATGCTCCGATTGACTGAAGAATGCGGCGGTCCACACAACATCGGTCTCGCGCATGGTCTAAAGAGGGCAATTTGAAAATTTTATCTAATCTGATGGGTGTCTTTCACTGAGATTTGATCGGACGGCCAAAATGCATGTGCTAACGAACGGCATCCGCAGCTCCCGGTCGAGATTCAATGATTGAGATTCATCCCGACTTTAAACTAAAGATCAGAAGCTTTCCTGTGTGCGATCTGATGGCCCAAATTTGATCTTTAAGGCTGATCTGATGGTCCAAATAAATTTTGACTTGATTTGAGATTTTAAGATAATTTTTGAGTGATTTTTGGACCATTTGATCAACATCCAATGGTTAGAATTGATCCAAAACTCTTTTTGAGTTATTTTGAGAGTTTTAAACCTAATTTTAATAGAATTTCGATGAAAAAATTCACCTTTCAGCTTATAAAAAGTCTACCATTGCTAAAAAAAAAAAAGAGAGGGGAGATAGTAAAAAAAAAGAAAAAGAAGAGAAAGAGAGGAGAGAGGTAGAAAGAGAAGAGAGATTTTTGAGAGAAAAGGAAGGGTTTTAAATTTTTTTCTTCTTCCGACAATTAGAACATTGATCAAGGAGCTTCTTTTCTTCTTCACTAAGTTCTCCACACTAAGAGCGATGGACAATCAATTTCAGCAATCAAACAGTCTAATTTTTTTATGCTTTTTATTTTATTTATTGTTTTTGAACTTGTTATTATGAACTAAATTTTCTTTAAATAAGATTAAGGTGTAGCCACTCTTTCGATGCAATATTTAGTATAATTTATTTTAAATTTTAAATTTTATTCATAAGGAGTACATAAATCTGATCTTAATATTTTTAGATTACTGGCCATCTTCTAATTGACCTTATGAACATAGATGTTACGGACCAAGTATATCTATGTTATTGCTTCTTGATTATATACCTTGTATTATGAATCAAATTAGAAATCATATGCATGCAAGAATTTTAGTATGCTTTGGACACAGCGTATTTTAATTAGAGGATTTTACAAAATTTAATACAGTAATATTTATTTAAATTATACCTGGACCAAAGGATAATTAATAAATATTGATAGTTTTGCTACGCCTAGACCAAAGGATAGTGAATAAACTAGGAAACTCCACTATCACATGAAATAAAATTAATCTAGTAATCTGAATATTGTATTGACTGAGTTGGTGAACCGATTGCCTTAGTAATACATTACTCTTAAGTTTAAAATCCTAATAATTACACTCTCTCTATTTTCTTAAAATTTTTAATTATTTCTTTATTTTGTTCTTTAATTTCTTATTCTCATAAATCAGTCTTCTAAATAAAGCATAGAAAAGAGCTTTTCAGTACTTAATTTTCAATCCTTTAGGGATGATACTCTACTAATTTATTTTATTATTTGATCGACTAGTACACTTGCCATAGCTATAGATTAGCATGCATCAAGTTTTTGATGCCGTTGTCGGGGATTATGTCTAAAATAATATTAAAATTTTGATCCGAGCTTTACTTTAGAATTTTATTTTAAATTTTTTCTATTATTTCATTTTTTTTAAAAAAAATTTGTTCAATGCATGACACGTACTGGACATAGTAATTTACTACCTTTAGATTCAGAAATTGAAAGGACCATTAGAAGACTACAATAAGAAAGAAACATGGCAGCTGAAGATCCTAACGACATCAATCTAGGATTGGATATGGCGATCGAAGGACAGCATGAAGCTATTCGACCAGTACATCGTCCATTAAATGATTACATCACACCATCTGTAGCTGATGCAGCTTCGAGCATCAAGAGATCGTCAGTACGAGCAAACAACTTCGAAATAAAATCGACGATGATCCAGATGATTCAATCAACTATCCAATTCAGTGGACACATGCATGATGATCTGAATGCCCATATTTCTAACTTTCTTGAACTTTGTGATACTTTTAAAATTAATGGAGTGTCGGATGATGCTATTAGATTAAGGTTATTTCCTTTCTCTTTATAAGACAAAGCTAAGAGTTGGCTTCATTCTCTTCCTGCAGGTTCTATCATAACTTGGGATGTCCTAGCCCAAAAATTCTTAGCCAAGTACTTTCCACCTTCCAAGACTATCAAGATGCGCAATGATATCACTTCTTTTATGTAGATGGACATTGAGACACTATATGAGGCTTGGGAGCATTTCAAGAAATTGCTGAGGAGATGTCCACATCATCACCTATCCGTATGGCTTTAGGTACAAACTTTCTATAATGGTTTATCTCCTACTAATTGCTCTATGATTGATACAACAGTAGGAGGAATAATTAATCAAAAAATGGAGGAAGAAGCCTTCGATCTGATCGATGAGATGGCATCGAATAGCTATCAGTGGCAAATAGAATGCATGATGCCAAAAAGACTAGCAATTATGCAGGGAGTAGATTGCGTGCCAATGTTACTAGCTAAAATTACAGCCCTTAGAGCTGAAGTCAACAACTTGAAGGAAATAACTATGCATGTTCAGAGCATCACCTGTGACCTGTGTGGAGGAGGACATGATACAAGCAATTGCCAGACAGATAATCCTTTTGCTAAAGCAACTGATACAGCTAATTATGTTGAAAATTTTTTTAGGCTGCTACAAAACAATCTCTACTCCAACACACACAATCAAGGGTGGAGGCAGCACCCAAATTTCTCATAGAGTAATCAAAATGCAGCACAACAGCCAATCCCGAGATTCCAAGTACCTAAAAAGAAGTCCAATATGGAAGAGCTGATAGTCAAATTTATGCAAAACCAAGAAGCAACTATAAAAAATTTAGAAGCCAAACTTAGATAGGACCAAGTAGTAGCAATTTGAAACTTGGAGATACAAATTGGTTAAATGGCTAAGATAATCTCCGAGAGACCTCAAGGATCCTTGCCCAGCAACACAGAGACCAACCTAAGGGAGCAAGTCAATGCTATCACCCTAAGAAATGGTACAAAGCTGGAGGAGCCACATCAGAAGAAAGAGACTGAAGAGCCAACTATAAATAAGGAACCATCAACTAAAATTCATCAGTCACCAAAATAACCAACAGATGGATGGTCTCCAGGTATACAGTTTGCCGACTCAAATGTGAAGCCCTATGTGCCATCACTACCATTCCTAGAGAGACAAATACAGCATCCAGATAAGAAAATTTTTAACTTTTTTAAAATATTAAAGAATTTATATATTAATATTTCTTTTGTAGATGCTATCACTCAAATGCCCAGGTATGCCAAGTTTCTCAAATAAATCCTAACAAATAAAAAAAAGCTGAAGGAGCATAAGAGAATAAATTTGAATAAAGAATGCTCAGCAATACTTCAAAATAAATTACCATAGAAGCTAAAAGATCCAGGGAGTCTTACTATCCCTTGCATTATTGGTAATTGCAGTTTTGATAAAGTTTTATGTGATTTAGGAGCAAGCATTAATCTTATGCCTTTTTTTATTTTCAGGAAGCTGGGTCTAGGAGAACGAACCTACCACTATTACTCTTCAATTAGTCGATAGATCCATCAAATATCCAAGAGATATAGTGGAGGATGTCTTGGTAAAGGTAAACAAGTTTATTTTCCCTATTGATTTTATTGATCTTGATATGAAAGAAGATTATGATGTACCCCTTATTTTAGGAAGACCCTTTTTAGCTACTGAAAGAGCTTTAATAGATGTTCAACAAAAAAAATTAATTCTTAGAATCCAAGATAAATAAGTTATTTTTAATGTTTCCAAAGATACTAGACATCCTGATGATAATCAAACTTATTTTTTAATTGATATTATTAACAATTCAGTATATGAGAATTCTGTAGAAAATAGGTTTGAGACTATAAAAGCTAGCAATGTCTAATTGAAAAAGAGGGCTCGACCAAACATGAAAGTATTCCAATTGAAGTGGCACCGGATTGATTCAACTCAGAACTCAAAGAAAGTCAAGCTGAAGACTATAAATCAGAACTACTAGATAGGTTGTTTCTTTTCTTTTTAGTTTTGATCATTTTTCTTTTCTTTTATTTTTTAGTAATTTATTATTGCTCTTTTACTGCTTTGGTGTGTATTTTCAATTTTGCAGAAAAAAATCAATGAGAGCTCAAGCAAAATTTCAAAGCTTTAAAGAACCAGACTGAACCAAATCAGGTGTATTCCTTCCTATCCTTTATTGCACCCTTTATTTTTCTTTCTCCTTTAAGACAATGTAGAATAAGTTAGGGGGTAAAAAAAAAAAAACCATGTGTCAAGAAGAAAATCTTGAGCAAGATAGACTGGACAAGTGATAAAAGATAGAATTATTTGCTAATGAATGTAACGAGTTAAAGAAGTAGATTAGTTGGTCGACTTTTAGCAGCCTACTTAGGTCATTAAAAGACTATTAGCACTTCTAATTGCACATGCACACTAACAAGGCAAAGTAGGTATTGATTATAAGGCCAACTGAGGATTCAATTATCACTGAAAATTGATAATTAATATACATTCTAATCAAAAAAACTTAAATTTAAGGAAAGAGCTACCTGCCTAAAAATAAAGTGCAAAAGATAGAGTATATGTGGATTGCCCAAAGCCTAGTAACTGGATCTCTGCACCTAGGTCAAGTGTGAAAATTCACGTAAAATGGTGAAGGAAAGGCCAGGATGCTCAGCACAAAAAAAAAAATAAAAGAAAAAAGAGCAGTGTGAAAGCTACCTTAATTCATGAGTATAAAATTGAGAATGTATAGAAAATTGACCAAAATAGGTGATAAGAGAGGATACTTTTGTTCTTTTAATTTAACACTGAAATGCTAAAGTTAGTCATCACGAACACAAGTGCTATAGATCTTTGATGTACTCTAAGAAAGTTTTTAACTGTATTGACTGAAAAATTTGCTTCTGAAACTCAATGCTTAATTAGCAATATTTTCTAAACTTTTTGACCTTTAATCCTAGATTTTATCTTTTTGATGGATAATCTTATTGAATCATGGTATTAAATAAAACATTGCTAAGGAACTAACAATGACTAAGTTGGAGGGTATGATAAGTGATAAAAATATACTAATAAAAGTATTAAATTATAAAATAAATTAATCTATTTTTTAAAAAATTGATACTTTTATTAATCTTATGTAGAAAAGAAGACCACCAATATGAAGATCTTATTTTTCTGATTCAGATGAAATAAATTTTTGGCAAAATGGACTTCAAACGAGCCCAGAATTGAATTTCAAAAAAAAAAGTCGGTCCAGTTCAAATTGGTTCAGAAAAATTGGCTCAGTTGACCGCCCGGTCCGACCGCACCCAGCAGACCGACCCATCGATACAACTTTGGAGGGCATTTCGAGGATTTCACATGGAGAAGCATGCTCCAATTGGCTGAAGAATGCGGTGGTCCACGCAATATCGGGCTTGCGCATGGTCTACAGAGGGTAATTTGGAAATTTTGTCTGATTCGATGGGTGCCTTTCACTGGAATTTGAGTGGACGGTCGAAATACATGCGCTAACGAACGGCATCCGCAGCTCCCGATCGAGATCCAATGGTTGAGATTCATCTCGACTTTAAACTAAAGATCAGAAGCTTTCCTATGCACGATCTGACAGCCCAGATTTGATCTTCAAGGTTGATCCGACGGTCCAAATGAATTTTGACTTGATTTAGGATTTTAAGATGATTTTTGAGTGATTTTTGGACCATTTGATCAACATCTAATGGTTAGAATTGGTCCAGAACTCTTTTTGAGTTATTTTGAGAGTTTTAAACCTAATTTTAATAGGATTTCGGTGAAAAAATTCACCTTTCAGCCTATAAAAAGTCTGCCGTTGTCGAAAAAAAAAGAGATGGGAGACAGTAAAAAAAAAAGAAAAAGAAGAGAAAGAGAAGAGAGATGTAGAAAGAGAAGAGAGATTTTTGAGAGAAAAGGAATGATTTTTTATTTTTTTCTTCTTCCGATAATAAGAACATTGATCAAGGAGCTTCTTTTCTTCTTCACCAAGTTCTCCATACTAAGAATGACAAACAATCAATTTCAGCAATCAAACAATCTAATTTCTTTATACTTTTTATTTTATTTGTTGTTTTTGAACTTATTATCATGAACTAAATTTTTTTTACTAAGACTAAGGTATAGCCACTCTTTTGATATAATATTCAGTATAATTTATTTTTAATTTTTAATTTTATTCATGACGAGTATATAAATCTGATCTTAATGCTTTTAGATTACTGGCCATCTTCTAATTGACCTGATGAACATAGATGTTACGGACCAAGTATATCTATGTTATTACTTCTTGATTATATATCTTGTACTATGAATCAAATTAGAATTCATATGCATGCGGAAATTTTAGTGCACTTTGGACGCAGCGTATTTTAATTAGAGGGTTTCACAAAACTTAATGCATTAATATTTATTTAAATTACACCTGAACCAAAGGATAATTAATAAATATTGATAGTTTTGCTACGCCTGGATCAAAGGGTAGTGAATAAACTAGGAAACTCCATCGTCACATGAAATAAAATTAATCTAGTAACCTGAATATTGTATTGTTTGAGTTGGTGAGCCGATTGCCTTAGTAATACATTGCTGTTAAGTTTAAAACCCTAATAATTATACTCTCTCTATTTTCTTAAAATTTTTAACTATTTCTTTATTTTGTTCTTTAATTTCTTATTCTCATAAATCGATCTTCTAAATAAAGCATAGGAAAGAGCTTTTCAGTACTTATTTTTCAATCCTCTAGGGATGATACTCTACTCATTTACTTTATTACTTGATCAACTGATGCATGATAAATGGTAAAAATATACTAATAAAAGTATTAAATTATAAAATAAATTAATTTATTTCTTTAAAAATTAATATTTTTATTAATTTTATGTAGAAAAGAAGGCTACTAATATGAAGATCTTATTTTTTTGGTTCAAATGAAATAAATTTCAGGCAAAACGGACTTCAAATGAGCCTAGAATTGAATTTCAAAAAAAAAAATAAAATAAAACTGGTTCGGTTCAAATCGGTTCAGAAAATTGGCTCAGCGGTTCAGCCTGGTTCGACTGCAATAATAGACCGACTCACCGATGCAACGCTGACGTCGGCATTTTTTACGGCACACGGTTGATCGACATGAGGATATTTCGAGCATTTCACATGAAGAAGCGTGCTTCGATTGGCTGAAGAACGCGGTGGTCCATGCAACACCGGGCTCGCACATGGTCTACAGAGGGCAATTTGGAAATTTTATCTAATCCAATGGGTGTCTTTCGCTAAAATTTGATCGAACGGCCGAAAAGAAAGCGCTGATGAACGGCATCCATAGCTCCCGATCGAGATCCAACGACTAAGATTCATTTCGATGGTAAACTAAAGATCAGAAGGCCTCTTTCTATGCGATCGGATGGTCCAAATTCAATCCAATGGTTGATCCAATGCTGGCATAAAATCCGACTTGATCTGGGTTATTTTAAGGGATTTTTAAGTGATTTTTGAACCATTTGATCAACATCCAACGATCAGAATTACCCAGATTCTTGTTTGAGTTGTTTTGGGAGTCTTAAACCTAATTTCTAAAGGAATTTGGGGAGAATCAATTTTTTTTAGCTTATAAATACCTACTGTTGCGGTAGAAAAAAAGGAAGGAAGTCAGGGAAGTCAGAGAAAAAGAGAAAAGGAGAAAAAGGGAGAGAGTTAGAGAAATAAAGAAAAAGAAAAAGAAAAAGAGAGGAGAAAGGTAGAAAGAGAAGAGTGATTTGTGAGAGAAAAAAGGGCTTTTGATTTAATTCGACAATAAGACATTGATCAAGGAGCATCTCTTCTTCACCAAGTTCTCCACACCAAGAGCAATGGATAATCAATTTCAGCAATCAAACAGTCTAATTTCTCTATGCTTTTTATTTTATTTGCTGTTTTTAAATTTGTTATCATGAACTAAATTTTCTTTTACTAAGACTAAAGTGTCGCCACTCTTTTAATGCAATATTTAGTATGATTATTTTTAAATTTTATTCATGAGGAGTATATAAATCTGATCTTAATGCTTTTAGATTACTGACCATCTTCTAATTAATCTGATGAATATAGATGTTATGGACCAAGTACATCTATGTTATTACTTCTTGATTATATACCTTGTATTTGAAGGAAAATCCTGATTTTCCGGTCCAGATTCGTTCAGATCAGATCAGATCAAGAAATATATTTCAAAAAAAATTTCTTTGATCTATATCAGATCTAGGATGTTCAGATTTGATTAATATTATTTTAATAAATAAAATAAATAAAAATAAATTAAATCAAATTTAATTTACCTGATTTGGGTAATCCTATTACCCTATTGATGATCCTGTATGCAGCGGAAGGTTCTGGATCTAGCCATGCAAGCGCCTGGCCTCTACCGATATCCACTCAGGACTGGATCTAGAGATCCTCTTCTTCTCTATCACGTCTCCAAAAATTAGATCTGGATCTGATCTGGAGGATCTTCAAAACTCCTTTTGAAGATCAGCAGTCGTCCTTTGCAGCAGCGCAGCCTTCTTGCTTTTGATCGCCTTTCTCTTGCTTGAATCGCACCAACAAAAATCCAAAACTCCTTTTGGATGTGGAGAGCAAGGGGAGAAGGTGGTTTGGCATGGAGAAGGAGGGGAGAGGCAGCCTTGGGGCGTATGGAAACTCTTAGCTTCAATCTCATGTTAATCTGAGTTGGGTACAGGGTCTTATTTATAGACTAGCTGTGATCCAACTCCTCTTCTTCCCAACCAATCACAACCCTTTGTGAAATCAGATCTAAATCTGATTGGTGGAAATAGAGTCCCCTGGATTCCTCCTTAGAGGGCACCTAAGACCAGTCAAAGTTGGTTCTTAGAAGAACTCTAATTGAAATCCAAAAAGGAGATGGAGTCCTTGTCCAACAAGGACTCCTAGGCGCCTCCAACTTGGGCACATGCCTAGGGTGGCGTGCGCCCTTCTCCTTGCCAGGTTCTAGCAGGGGGACAGGCCCCCACCAGCTCTCCAATAGGTGCATGACATGTGGTCAAAAGTCAAAGTGTCAATGGTCAACGTTTGACCAGTCAAAGGTAGACTTTTGACCAAAGTCAAAGAACAAGAAATGGCAGGTGACCAAAAATGGCAGGTAATATCTTATAAAATAAGACAACCTTTTCTGACTTGGACAACCTCCAGTCAGACCATATGAAGGCCTCTGATTGAGCACAAACTCCTTTGGCTCAAACAGGACAACTAATTTATGATAGAAAAAGAAGAACGTTAGGTTCAATCGAGTGCTAGCACGATTTCCTTGAACCTAATTGAATCTCATTCAGATCAATTGAACTAGATCAGTTCAATTGATGATCACTAGATTCAAACCCTTATTTGTGTGACCCAATTAGGTTCAATTCTATATGGTAATGGGATATGTCATGATCTCTACCATCGACATCATCGAAACTCCTTTCGATGGATCAGAACTCTTCTGATTCGAACAGCTAGAATGATCGATCATCTAAATCATTCTAATTGCTCCCAAAATCCACCAGTGACACCTAGCAGTATATGGTGGCAACCCATCAGAGCTGAATGCGAACCTCTTGGTGCAGCTACTTGTATGATTAAGTTCTTCTATCTTGAGCCCCGATCAGATTAGGGTTAAGGTGAACTCGTCAAACCCTAGTCTCTGTCATATGATGTAATCATTCGATTCGAGTCCAATGTGAAAATCTAAATAGAAACTCTTTCTATTATTTCACTCTGCCATGGCCATGGACTTCTGGACTTGATTCTCATGATTATCATAGGGCTGCTCCTCTACCACCGAGGTAGATAGATTCCATCTTGATGCCATCCAGTTCCTACAATGAACATGCTATAGCCAACATACACCTCAGGGTTCCATATGGCTAGGAGACCGAGTAATGGTGTAGTCAAACTATAACACCCTCAAGGTGAACTGCCGATGCACCTCAGGTCAAAGAACCAGACACACTACTGCAGCATCGAGTCAGTCATTGACGAGAAGGTAGACTCCCTAATGACTACTCGAGGTGGTCACGCTCAGTGCCCTCGTTCTCTAACGAGTATCTGTACTCTCGCTCCGATGTCTCCACACCATAGACTCAAGACTCATCTACTAAAGAGAAGCGATTGTACACCAACCTTTCGGATCAATCACCATCCTCGTGATGATCCTATGGTCAGGAGCAATTTATGAGTTAATAATGATTATTCATGTCTTAAATTTTCAACTCTTGAAAATATGAATTATCATTACCATTAACTCAAAGGATGTATCACAGACACTAAATACATATATGTGATAGAAAATAACCCATTTATTGATTTTAGTCAAAATTATAATTTTGCCTCTAGAAGTGTATTACAAGTGTCAGCCAATTCTGGCTTCTAGGGCACATATATCTAACAGTATTATGAATCAAATTAGAATTCATATGCATGCGGGAATTTTAGTGCGCTTTGGACGCAGCATATTTTAATTAGAGGATTTCACAAAACTTAATGCATTAATATTTACTTAAATTATGCATCGATCAAAGAGTAATTAATAAATATTGATGGTTTTGCTATGCTTGGACCAAAGGATAGTGAATAAATTAGGAGACTCCACCGTCACATGAAATAAAATTAATCTAAAAATTTGAATATTGTATTGACTGAGTTGATGAACCGATTGTCTTAGTAATCCATTATTCTTGAGTTTAAAACCCTAATAATTTACACTCTCTCTATTTTTTTAAAATTTTTTAATTATTTTTTTATTTTATTCTTTAATTTCTTATTCTCATAAATCGATCTTCTAAATAAGACATAGGAAAGAGCTTTTCAGTACTTATTTTTTAATCCTCTAGGGACGATACTCTACTCATTCACTTTATTACTTGATCGACTGGTGCACTTGCCATAGCTATAAATTAGCATGCATCAAGTTTTTGATGCCATTTTCGGGGATTGTATCTAAAATAATATTGAAATTTTGATCCTAGCTTTACTTTAGAAATTTATTTTTAATTTTTATTATTTAAAAAAAAATTTATTCAATGCATGACACGTACTGGACAAAGTAACTTACTATCTTTAGATCCAGAAATTGAAAGGACCATTAGAAGACTACAACAAGAAAGAAACATGACAGCTGAAGATCCTAATGACATCAATCTAGGATTGGATATGGCGACCGAAGGACAACATGAAGCTATTCGATCAGTACATCGTCCATTAAAGGATTACATCACACCATCTATAGCCAATGCAGCTTCGAGCATCAGGAGACCGCCAGTGCGAGCAAACAACTTTGAAATAAAATCGATGATGATCCAGATAATTCAATCAGCTGTCCAATTCAGTGGACACGTGCATGATGATCCAAATGCCCATATTTCTAATTTTCTTGAACTTTGCGATACTTTTTAAATTAATTGGGTGTCGGATGATGCAATTAGATTAAGGTTATTTTCTTTCTCTTTACGAGATAAAGCTAAGAGTTGGTTTCATTCTCTTCCTACAGGTTCTATCATAACTTGGGATGTCCTAGTCCAAAAATTTTTAGCCAAGTACTTTCCACCTTTCAAGACTGCCAAGATGCGCAACGATATTACTTCCTTTATGCAGATAGACATGGAGACACTATATGCGGCTTGGGAATATTTCAAGGAATTGCTGAGGAGATGTCCACATCATCAACTATCCGTATGGCTTCAAGTACAAACTTTTTATAATGGTTTATCTCCTACTAATCGTTCTATGATTGATGCAGCAGCAAGAGGAACCATTAATCGAAAAATGGAGGAAGAAGCTTTCGATCTGATCGATGAGATGGCATCAAATAGCTATCAATGGCAGATAGAATGTATGATGCCAAAAAGACTTGCAGTTGTGCAGGGAGTAGATTGCATGCCAACCTTACTAGCTGAAATTGCAGCCCTTAAAGCCGAAGTCAACAACTTAAAGGGAATAGCTATGCATGTTCAGAGCATTACTTGTGACCTGTGTGAAGGAGGACACGATACGAGCAATTGCCAGACAGGTAATTCTTTTGCTAAAACAACTGATACAGTTAATTATATTGAAAATTTTTTCAGGCCATAACAAAATAATCTCTATTCCAACACATACAATCAAGAGTGGAGGCAGCACCCAAATTTCTCATGGAGCAATCAAAATGAAGCACAACAGCCACCCTCAGGATTCCAAGTACCTGAAAAGAAGTCCAACATGGAAGAGCTGATGGTCAAATTTATGCAAAACCAAGAAGCAACTATAAAAAATTTGGAAGCCAAACTTAGGCAGGACCAAATAGCAGCAACTCGAAACTTGGAGATGCAAATTGGTCAAATGGCTAAAATAATCTCTAAGAGACCTCAGGGATCCTTGCCCAGCAACATGGAGACAAATCCAAGGGAGCAAGTCAATGCTATCATCTTAAGAAGTGGTATAAAGTTTGAGGAGCCACATCAGAAGAAAGAGACTGAAGAGCCAACTACAAATAAGGAACCATCAACTAAAATTCGTCAGTCACCAATACAACCAGCAGATGGATGGTCTCCAGGTATACGGTTTGCTGATCCAAATGTGAAGCCCTACGTGCCGCCACTACCATTCCCAGAGAGACAAATACAGCATCCAGATAAGAAATTTTCTAATTTTTTCAAAATTCTAAAGAATTTACATATTAATATTTTTTTTGTAGATGCTATTACTCAAATGCCCAAGTATGCCAAGTTTCTCAAAGAAATCCTAACAAATAAGAAAAAGCTGAAGGAGCATGAGAGAATAAATTTGAATGAAGAATGCTCAGCAATACTTCAAAATAAATTACCATAGAAGTTAAAAGATCCAGGGAGTTTTACTATCCCCTGCATTATTGGTGATTGTAGTTTTGATAAAGTTTTATGTGATTTAGGAGCAAGCATTAATCTCATGCCTTTTTCTATTTTCAGAAGCTGGGTCTAGGAGAACCAAAGCCTACCACTATTACTCTTCAATTAGCCGACAGATCCATCAAATATCCAAGAGGTATAGTGGAGGATGTCTTGATAAAGGTAAACAAGTTTATTTTTCCTGTTGATTTTATTGTTCTTGATATGAAAGAAGATTATGATGTACCCCTTATTTTAGGGAGACCCTTTTTAGCTACTTGGAGGAGCTTTAATAGATGTTCAACAAGAAAAATTAATTCTTAGAATCCAAGATGAACAAGTTACTTTTAATGTTTTCAAAGATACTAAACATCCTGATGATAATCAAACTTATTTTCTAATTGATATTATTGACAATTCAGTATATGAGAATTCTATAGAAAATAGGTTTGAGACTATAAAAGCTAGCAATGTCAAATTGAAAGAGGACTTGACCAAATATGAAAGTATTCCAATTGAAGTGGCACCAGATTGATCCACTTTAGAACTCAAAGAAAGTCAAGCTGAAGACTATAAATCAAAACTACTAGATAGGTTGTTTCTTTTCTTTTTAGTTTTGATCATTTTTCTTTTTTTTATTTTTTAGTAATTTGTTGTTGCTCTTTTACTGCTCTGGTGTGTATTTTCAATTTTGCAGAAAAATCAATGAGAGCTCAAGCAAAATTTCAAAGCTCCAAAGAACCAGACTGAACCAAATTAGGTGTATTCCTTCCTATCCTTTATTGCACCCTTTATTTTTCTTTCTCCTTTAAGATAATATAGAATAAGTTAAAAAAAAAAATGTGTCAAGAAGAAAATCTTGAGCAAATAGACTGGATAAGTGATAAAAGATAGAATTATTTGCTAATGAATGTAATGAGTTAAAGAAGTAGATTATTTGGTCAACTTTTAGTAGCCTACTTAGGTCATTAAAAGACTATTAGCACTTCTGATTGCACATACATACTAACAAGACAAAGTAGGTATTGATTATAAGACCAACTGAAGATTCAATTATCACTAAAAATTGGTAATTAATATACATTCTAATCAAAGAAACTTGAATTTAAGGAAAGAGCTACCTGCCTAAAAATAAAGTGCAAAAGACAGAGTATATGTGGATTATCCAAAGCCTAGTAATTAGGTCTCTGCACCTAGGTCAAGTATGAAAATTCATGTAAAATAGTGAAGGAAAGGCTAGGATGCTCAGCACAAAAAAAAAAAGGAAGGCAGTGTGAAAGCTACCTTAATTCATGAGTATAAAATTGAGAATATATAGAAAATTGACCAAAATAGGTGATAAGAGAAGATACTTTTGTTCTTTTAATTTAATACTGAAATGCTAAAGTTAGTAATCATGAACACAAGTGCTATAGATCTTTGATGTACTCTAAGAAAGTTTTTAACTGTATTGATTGAAAAATTTGCTTCTGAAGCTCAATGCTTAGTTAGCAGTATTTTCTAAACTTTTTGACCTTTAATCCTAGATTTTATCTTTGTGATGGATAATCTTATTGAAATATGGTATTAAATAAAACATTGCTAAGGGACTAGCAATGACTAAGTTGGGAGATGTGATAAGTGATAAAAATATACTAATAAAAATATTAAATTATAAAATAAATTAATTTATTTCTTTAGAAATTGATATTTTTATAAATCTTATATAGAAAAGAAGGCCACCAATGTGAAGATCTTATTTTTCTGATTCAGATGAAATAAATTTCAGGCAAAACGAACTTCAAACGAGCCCAAAATTGAATTTCAAAAAAAAAAAAAATTGGTTCGGTTCAAACCGGTTCAGAAAATTGGCTCAGCGGTTCGACCCAGTTCGACCGCAATAGGAGATCAACCCATCGATGCAATGCTGACATCAACATTTTTTGCAGCGCATGGTGGATCGATTGAGGGTATTTCGGGCATTTCACATGAAGAAGCGCACTCCGATTGGCTGAAGAATGCAACGGTCCATGCAACACCGGGCTCGAGCATAGTCTATAGAGGGCAATTTGAAAATTTTATCTGATCCAATAGGCGCCTTTTGCTGAAACTTGATCGGATGGCCGAAAAGAAAGCGCTGATGAACGGCATCCGTAGCTCTCGGTCGAGATCCAACGGCTGAGATTCATTCCGACGGTAAACTAAAGATCAGAAGGCCTCTTTTTACGCACGATCAAATGGCCCAGATTCAATCCAATGGTTGATCCAATGACTGGCATGAAATTTGATTTGATCTGGATTATTTTAAGGGATTTTTAAGTGATTTTTGGACTATTTGATCAACATCCAACGATCAGAATTACCCAGATTTTTGTTTGAGTTGTTTTGGGAGTCTTAAACCTAATTTCTAAAGGAATTTGGGGAGAATCAATTTTTTTTAGCTTATAAATACCTACTGATGCCGTAGAAAAAAAGGAAGTCAGGGAAGTCAGAGAAAAAGAGAAAAGGAGAAAAAGGGAGAGAGTTAGAGAAATAAAGAAAAACAAAAAGAAAAAGAGAGGAGAAAGGTAGAAAGAGAAGAGTGATTTATGAGAGAAAAAAAGGGCTTTTGATTTAATTCGACAATCAAGACATTGATCAAGTAGCATCTTCTTCTTCACCAAGTTCTCCATGCCAAGAGCAACGGATAATCAATTTCAGTAATCAAATAGTCTAATTTCTCTATGCTTTTTATTTTATTCGCTGTTTTTGAATTTGTTATCACGAACTAATTTTTCTTTTACTAAGGCTAAGGTGTAGCCACTCTTTTAATGCAATATTCAGTGTGATTATTTTTAAATTTTATTTAGAAGGAGTATATAAATCTGATCTTAATGCTTTTAGATTACTGGCCATCTTCTAATTGATCTGATGAACATAGATGTTACGGACCAAGTACATCTATATTATTACTTCTTGATTATATATCTTGTATTGTGAATCAAATTAGAATTTATATGCGTGCAGGAATTTTAGTGCGCTTCGGACGCAGCATATTTTAATTAAAGGGTTTCACAAAACTTAATGCATTAATATTTATTTAAATTACACTTGGACCAAAGAATAATTAATAAATATTGATAGTTTTGCTATGCCTGGACCAAAGGATAGTGAATAAATTAGGAGACTCCACCATCACATGAAATAAAATTAATCTAAAAACCTAAATATTGTATTGACTAAGTTGGTGAATCGATTGCCTTAGTAATCCATTACTCATGAGTTTAAAATCCTAATAATTTACACTCTCTTTATTTTTTAAAAAAATTTTAATTATTTTTTTATTTTGTTTTTTAATTTCTTATTCTCATAAATTGATCTTCTAAATAAAGCATAGGAAAGAGCTTTTCAGTACTTATTTTTCAATCCTCTAGGGACGATACTCTACTCATTCACTTTATTACTTGATCGACTGGTGCACTTGCCATAGCTATAAATTAGCATGCATCAATGCACTTGCCATAGCTATAAATTAGCACACATCAATCAGCATCATAGAAATAGTATTTTTTAGTCTCTTTTGGGTATCCTATGAATATACACTTATCAGACCTAGGTCTAAGTTTGTCTGTAACTAACCGTTTGACATAAGTCGGGCACCCCCAAATCCTAAGGTGTGAAAGTGCTCGCCTATGACATGTCCATATCTTATATGGAATTTTAACTACAGACTTACTTGGAACCCTATTTAATAGATAACAAGTCAATTCGAGTGCATATCTCCAGAAGGATATCGGCAAGTTGGCAAAATTTCATCATGGATTGGACCATGTCTAATAGAGTCTGATTTCTCCTTTCAGACACACTATTATGCTATGGTGTTCCAGGAAGAGTCCATTAAGAGAGAATTTCATTCTCTTCTAGATATGTGAGAAACTCACTAGAAAGGTATTCTCCTCCTCGGTCAGATCGAAGAGTTTTAATACTCTTTTCAGTTTATTTTTCTACTTTACTTCAAAATTATTTAAACATTTCAAAAGAATCCAACTTATATTTCATCAGAAAGACATATCTATATCTGGATAGCTCATTTGTAAAAGTGATGAAGTAGACATATCCACCTCTAGCACTTATGGTTATTGATCTACATACATCAATATGTACTAGACCTAAGAGCTCATTGGCTCTCTTACCTTTTTCGATGAAAGATGACTTGGTCATTTTATCAAGAAGACAGGACTTATAGGTTGGAAGTGATTCACAATCATTAACTTCGAGGATTCCCTCCTGAGTCAACTTGTTTATCCTATTCTTATTTATATAACCTAGCCTACAGTGCCATAAGTAGATATCTAATACACTATCTAATCTAGGGTGTTTGCTAGTGGAATAGACAACATTAATATGTTGTGATAACATATATACACTATTGTTCAATTGTCCACAAAAAGTAGTAACACCATTCACAATGACATTACAAACTCATTTCTTTATTAAAATTTCATAATTGTTCATGGCCAAAAGGCCTACAGAAATGATATTTAAAAAGAAATAAGGACAAAAATGATAGTCACTAAGAACAACGGTATGAGATTCAAATACAAGTTTCAAAATTTCTAAAGCTAGAACTGGAACTGGTCTTCCATCTCCAACGGTCAGGAATCTCTCGTCTTGCTCGAATCTTCTACTAACCTGCAACTCCTGTAACGAATTGCAAATATGGTAAGGATACCGATATCCAATACCTAGTTAGTAATATAATAAATAAAAAAATTACAAGAAATTATCATATAAATACTTTTTCCAGCAATAGCTTGCTTCTTTCTCCGCCTGTTCGGATCTAGGGAGGCAATGTATTGAGAACAGTTTTTCTTCCAGTGCCCCCACTTTTTGCAAAAGAAGCATTCGGCTTGACTCTTATCGGGCTTAGTCTTTGGGGTCTGAGCCCGCACAGCTATCCTAGCATGAACATGCACCTTCTTGGCTTTCTTCTTCTTATTCTTCTTCTTTTTTTCAAAGGATCGAGAATGAGAAGACGAACCTTCCACTAAGTTCACCAACTCTTTATGGAGTTGTTGATCCTTCTCAAAGTTTTGAAGTAACCCCAGTAACCCGTGGTAGCCTACTTCAGGCTTTGACATTCTATAATGTGTAAGAAATGGGAGATAAGACTTGGGCAGTGAGTTCAAGATTGTATCTTTCTCAAGTTGTTTGTGCAAGAAAAAGGCGAGCTTGCTCAAGCGCTCTATCAGCTCGATCATGTACAATACATGATCAGTGATAGAGGCACCATCCCGCATTCTGGCATTGAAGATGGCGCAACTAGTATTGTGCCTCTCAACATCATCGAGTGTGCCAAAAGAATCCTCCAATACTTGGAGCATTTTGTTTGACTGAGCTGTCTCAAACTTACGACTAAACTTGTCGCTCATCGTAGCCAGCATAATGCAATGCATCATGATTCGATCATTGAGCCACTTTTGATAAGTGTCTCTGACTATTCTACATGCATTGGCAGCTGGCTCCTTAGGTGCAGGATCCGTCAGCACATATAGGATCCATTCATGCTTCAGGACAATCTTCAACTTTCGGTACCAACTACTGAAGTTGGATCCCACCAACTTATCATTGTCCAATAATGATCAGAGCTATAGGAAATTGGCTATATCTACACAAAGAAAAATCAAAATTTAATTAGTAATTGATTTATTAAACTTAAAGATTTGGACTTTAATCAAAAGATTTCTTCCACTATTTTATTCAAATTGGTAGCCTCTACCTCCAATTCAAGGAATTATCGTAATTCCTTAGTGGGTACTAGAATCCACATAGACTATACACAAGTCCAACTTTGGTTGACCCACCCATGTACATTTAAGAGTAGGTTCATAATCAATTATTTTTTTAAATAATTTTTAATAATTAAATTTTGCCCCAGGCCCTGATCAGTTGGCTTTGGCCTTCTCAAAAAAGGATCCAGTTAGGTCTAACCATTAACATGACCATACTTGGCCCATCCAACCAATGAATGATCAAGCCCAACTTTGGTTGGCCCATCTGACCACTATTTAGAAAGATGTATCCAAGAGATCATATAATAAATAATAATTCCATCAACTGATGAGCATCAGACCTTTGGGCCTCCAATGATTATCCAACTGATGGACCCATTATCATCCACTTTAATAGAAGACTATGATCCAGTTATCATATAACTATTTCATTTTAAAAACCTAATAATTTTAGAGGATTTATTTATAGAAGTAAGTAGGTCAGATTAACCAGCTTGTCATGATCCTCCCACTAATTTCACTAAGTCATCTTAAGGGAGATCATTAATAGGCTGGTGTAGGAGCACCTAAATCAGTCAAACTAATTTACCTAGCTGACATAGGTTAGCTTGAATAGTCAAGTGATCCAATCAAAATATAATCTCATCAAGAGGCCAGGTAAGTTCGATCAGTGGAAGGATCTGTTAGGCTTACCTTAGACACCATCAGAAATGGCCAAGTAAGCGGGCTGCCAATTAAAAACCACTGGTCTGGTTTACCTTAGACACTAACTAGTTTATTTAGTTTTAACTAGATCAACCTAATAGTTCGTGCTAGACCGCGTAGCCAAGAATCAAGTCCATCTTAGGTCTTGTTAAAGACATGGACTAGACCAACTACAATTATTATAATTGATCTAGAGAATCCTTGACCTAATCTAAGATAGCTGATTAGATTTAGTCAATTCTCTAATTAAGTCCATTCTTTAATCTAACCCTAGGTCTAACCCAATTAATGGATCTAATCCCTACTAACCCATTTAACCCAATGTGTTATGATTTGTGTCTTAGGATTTTCAATTCACAATCCTAGATCCTAATCAATCAACTTCTTAATTCTCTATTAAGTTTTGGGCTAAGGGTTGGGGTTTGGCTTTTCGAAAATGATTTTCATATTTGTAAAATATTTTTACAACATGATTCTATCAACCAAGTTGCATGTTTGATTCATAATCAATATGCAAGTAAAATAAACATAAAACTACTTTAGATCTAATCTAAATAGGTTCGTGTAATTAAAATAGTTTCAATAATAATCAATCATAAATCTTCCTAGATCAAATATAACATATTTATGATGATTAAAATTAGATTAAAATATTTTTAATCAGATCATAAAATTTTTTAGATCTAATCTAAAATTTTATGATCAACATTTTAGATCAGCACGTACTAGAACAACCTATTCATTATAAGAGGTAAATCGTAGGACAACCTTATGGTAGTCCGTGCAATCAAAAATATTTTTTTTAATTTTAGATTTAATAATTAGATTATAAATTAGATCTAATCTAAGAAATAATCTAAACATACATAAAAATTATTTAATAAGAACCTAGGCTCTGATACTAATTGAAGGAACTAAATCTAGGGTTTCACAGGTAGATCTTGAAACTTTTTCAAGATCTTGCAGTGAAAGACTAAAATAAATCTAAAATTTATTTAAATAACTATATAAATACCTAGATCTCAGATCTATTATATGATTAAGGTATGATATTAAATCAAAAATTAAAATCAAATAAGAAAGAAAAAGGTTGATCAAATCAACCTAGATCTACACTACATCAAATGCAGGTATGAAGTTTATAGATCAGATCTATTACCTGAGCAAGTTTAAATATTCTAACTTGCTGATCCAAGCTTGAGGATGAAGTCATGAGCTGTACATGCATCTGGCCTCTAGGAGTCGTCCACATGAGCCTATGATCTTTGATCTAAAGTCCGATGCAGGAAATCAGCACAGCATGCTAGTATTATGCTGATCCTTCTTTGACGGTCAATCTGATGCTCACTTCTTTAAAATTTGGACTCTCCAAAATATAAGAAGGAAGATGAGAATTTGCTGATCTAAGACTCTCTAAAAAAAAATCAAAAAAAAGAGAAGAGATTGAAAATAAAATAGTCCTAAAAGAAGATCCTCTTCTTCTTCTCTTTTCTCTCACCTAGATACTTAGTTTGGTCCCTATGAAACCCCCACACCCAAGGACCCTCTTTCTCTGATTTTTGCATACTAAGACTCCTATTTTGACTTGGTCAAATAAGATTTTTTAACCAAATAAAATTAAGATTAAACCAATCCAATTAAATAAGGCTATAATCCATTTAAGGACTTAATTAAATCAAATTTAATTTTGATTTATTTTCTAACCAAATTAGAAAATTAGGTTAATCTAAGTCCTAATTAGACTAGGACTAGTTCTTCCTTGCACTTGGTTTATCCAATAAACCAATTGAACTTGATCCAATCAAGCCCAAATCAGATCTAATTAAATCATATTTAATTAGACTTAATCTCAGCCTCTTGGCTTAATCAAATTAAGCCAATTAACAATCTAATTGCTAATTGATCCTCCTGCAATACTTGTACTAGGTTAAATACCAAGCGTATTGAAGTGTTTATCCCTAGAATGATTCTTAATCATTGATCAACCATCCAATCAAATCATAATCTTTAATGTGTGTGACCTCATAGGTCCAAACCTAAGTAGGTAGCATAGGAACAAATTTCTGTACCAATCAAAGTGACCATCTAGCAATGATATCCGACGGTCGGATAGGTCGAAGGTGTAGAACACCATCCTTAGAACCCATGCGGATATAGTTTTCATATAATTCATTCCCTTGACCACAATACTTGTAGGACATCTCAGAGTTCGATTGTCAACTCTGATCAGATTGTCCACATTATATTTCAAAATATCAAATCCATCTGATGGATTATCCTGGCCAAGGTTTTGCTATATTGAAATACAGTGATACATTCTTCTCTAACTCTTGGAGTAGTCAATTCCATCTTGATCACACTTTAACTTTGCAAGTACTTGACTGTGCCCAGAAGCCTTTCGTTACTGAATTAGAAATTTAGTTAGTCCGGTACCAAAGTACAGTGAGTTGCTTGCAAGTCAATGAAGTGATCTCAGGTCTAAGGAATACTTATACCTATATCACATCAGAGACATTCTCGACAGTAGAATGCTCTAAAGTTAGTCACATTCAATGATGATGTATCCATACATCTCATCTATATGCCATACCAGTATCTCCACACATCTTGGTTCAAAGGACAACCAACCTATATGGCATATAGCGACCTATGCTCGATAGATGCTATCATCCTAATTAATGGCCTATCATTTGGTCATGAACAAATTTAAGTACTAATCGATAAATCCTCTCTTTATCCAAACTAAATAGTCCTAAGGACTTCATCACAACAATGGAGTTCATTAGAAGATATAAACTTACGATGAAAAAGATGCTAAAATATTTTTCATTAATTAATAAATCAATTACAATATCTCAACCACCAATAAATTAATGATTGACTTTGGGACATAATTTCCAACAAACTAAACCACTATATCCAGTCGAGAACAATCAACCTTAGGAAGGACCCGCACATCTACAATGGTGGAAGACCTAGGACAATATTTTCTTAGGAAGATTTGATTTGATCTCTTAGACTCAACTAGTCATAACATTTATGACTAACCTAGTGGCATGGATTAGCTCGAATCTTTAGCCACCTAAAATCAGAACTGGATCGACTCAATCGGCTAGGTAAGTAAGATCAGTGGAAGGAACATGCCATTAACTCACTGTGAATGCATTCAAGTTGAGTAGCTTTCAATTAAAGATCACTAGTTGTATTTGCCATACTTATCTTAGACACCGACTTGTCTGACCAGAACTGATCGAATTAGCTTATAATCTAGGCTCGAACCGTGGAGCCAAATTAGGTCTTAACTTGATCGACCATATATGACTATGAGTCGATCTTGACCTAAAATTAATCCTATTAGGCTGGTCAATCTAAGCACTCTTGATCCCACCTAACCAACTTTTGATTTGGTTTGATCAACCGCTAAACCTAATTAAGCTACCCACACCCGAACCCATGATTTATGAAGGTATCTTAGATATGAAAGTTCATAATTTTTGATCTAATTATTTTCATAAATTTAATTCTTAATTAAATTCAAGGGTTTAATAACAAAACATGTATCAAAAATTCTAGGGTTTCAAGATCTAGGGTTTTGCAGAAAAGTAAGTTTTCGATTTTTGATTAAGGACAAACGTGCAGCACCCCTACATGCCATAAGAGTACCCCATCAAATAAAAAGAGAGGGCCTTTAAACCCTTCTTACTCTTATGATCGGACGGCCAAGGGGAATGTCTTAATCAAAAATATGAACTATACTACAAAACTATTAGATCTAAAGCATGTAACTGTTACATGATTTAAACTCTAATCTATACATGTTTTGCAAACATCTCATATATAAAATTTAACATTTAAATTTATGTTTTAGATCTGACTACATCCAATATAATATCTAAAAATAAAATTTTAAATGATCTTATCATAAAAAATTTTAATCTAGACTACTCATAGCATAGATCTATGTAACTAGTCTAGACATGCATTGCATATGTCATACATATGAAAATTTTAAATGCATCTCATGCTTTCAGATCTAATTATATCATATATAATATCTAAAATTTAACTAATCTAATCACATAATCTTCAAAAAATTAAATGAATATTTTATAAAATTTTTGATCTAGACTATGAGATTAAACTAGAGATCTAGTCTAGACATATGCTACCTATATCACATATATCAAAATTTTAAATTAGACCTTATGTTTTAGATCTGATTACGTCTAATGTAACATGTGAAACTTAAATGATCAAATTATAAAAAAATTAAATCAGATCTAATCTGAAACATATTTGAAAACTATCATGATATAGAACAACAGATCTAGACTAGAGCATGAATTGTTCATGTCAAACATATATATTTAAAATATGCAATTTTTTTTTTTGATTTCAGATCAAATTACATCCTATATAACATCTGAAAATCAAATAATCAGATCATAAAAAATAATTTTAGATCAATCTAAAGATAGATCTAGAAGCAGCAACCTGGCTCTGATACTAATTGAAGGAAAAAATGGATTTTCCTACTGTAGGATGCATCTGATCGGATCATATTTGCAGCAGAATAATTTTAAAAAAAAAATCTATGATCCGATTAGATCTAAGAGTTTTTAGATCTGACTAGATTGATGTAAAATTAAAAGTAAAATAAAAATAAAAATAATGATAATAATTATCATCTGATCGGATAAATTATTTATCCGTTGTGATGATCTGATGATTAATCTGAGATTCTGATTGAGCCGCACACGCATTCGGCCTCTACGGGTATCCACTTAGGTCAGATCTAAAAATCTCCTTCTTATGGATCTGATCTCCAAGGATTAGATCTAATATCTTCCCATAGAACCTTCAAAATAAACTCCGAAGGCTGCACGTTCGTCTCACGAACACCATCGTCTCTCACTGATCTTTGCGCCAACGGGACTTGATCTTTGCTCTCAGGTTTCGCCCAACTCTTAGGCATAGAGAAGAGGGAGAGAATTAAATGACGGAGGTGTATAGATGAATATTTTGATAGGGCTTCATCAAAGAGAAATCAAGAAGCACAACAGCTTGCGCAGGGCCCGATTTATAGACCTAGTCAAGAGTCCCTTCGCATATAACTTTGAATAGGTCAAAGTTTAACATGCAGAAAGACTCCTCCATGATCTCCATGCCCTACACCCCTTTTTTTCAGATTTTTGTTTTACAAAAATAAAGAGAAATGGTGTGGAACAACTTGGAATAAGATGAAGTTGGCGCACAACTCTTATCTCCCAAGAGTTTGAACTTATTCAAACTTTTGACCCAATCAAAACCCTTTTAAAAGGGGGTCTCCACATTATCATACAGTTGCATGGTCAAAGAGGGGGATGAGGCCCTCTCTTCCTCATGTAAATCCCAAGGGGGCGTGCACCCCTAGATAGTCTCCAGGGGGTGCACGCCCCTCTCCATTTCTTTTCTGCATCCGGATCAACATTTGACTCTTGTCCTATTTTCATCTTATGGAATTAAGACAAAACCTTTTCAAGTCCCATCCAATAGATTTATGTCAAGTCATAATCAAGTTAGAACAAGCCTTGATCAGATCAGGACTCGGTCTAGTTCGATCAAGAAAAATCCATCTAGAATTTTTAGGAGAGGTTTGTCCAAATTTAATCTCATGATTTTAGGATAATCCCTAATATGGTAAAGACAACCCTTATTTTATTCCCATCTTATGGGATTTAGGACAAGTCTTGATTAGGCCAGGACAAGATCTAGTCAAATCAAGATAAATCCCTATAGAGTTCCTGGATAAGCCTTGTCCAAATAATTCCACAAATTAGTAGGTCTTGTCCTATTTCCATCCGATGGATTAGGACAAGCCTAGATCAGGTTAGGACAAGACTTTTTTGATCTGGATAAGTTTCAGTCAGACTAGGATAAATCCATACAAGGCTCTTGAGTGAGCCAAATCTAATTTAGCTCAGTCGAGACGATCCAAAAAGACTACAGAAAAAGAATATTAGGCTTAATTATATGCTAGCATGATTTTCTTGAACCTAATTGGATCTAATCTAAATTAATCAAACTAGGTTAGCTCAATTGATGACATCCAAATCCAAATTCTTATTTGTGTGATCTAGTTTGGTTTAGTTTTGTATGATAATGGAATATATCATGATCTCCATCATCGACATCATCGAAATACCTTTTGATGGATCAGAACTCTTTCGATTCACCCAATTAGAATCGTCGATCATCAAGACAATTCTAATTGATCTCAAAATTCACCAGTGACACCTAGTAGTATATAGTGGCAATCCATCAGAACCAAATAACGAACCTCTCGGTGCAACTACCTATGTGATTAGGTTCTTCTATCATGAGCCCCGATGGGATCAGGGTTAAGGTGAACTCGTCAAACCCAACACCCATCATATGAATGAATCATTCGATTTGAGTCCGATGTGAAACCCTAATAGTAACTCCTTTCTATTATTTCACACTACCATGGCCATGGGTTTTAAGACTCAATCTTATGATCATCATAGGACTACTCCTCCTCTACCAAGGTTGATAGATTCTATCTTGATGCGATCTAATTTCTATAATGAACATGCTATAGCCAACATACACCTCAGAATTCTGAATGGCTAGGAGCCCGAGTTATGGTGTAGTCAAACTATAATACCCTCAAGGTGAACTATCGATACACCTCAGATCAAAGAATTAGACACACGCTGCAGCATCGAGCTAGTTATCAATGAGAAGGTAGGCTTCCTTCTGACCGCTCAAGGTGGTCACGCTCAATGCCCTCATTCTCTAATGAGTACTTATACTCTCCCTCTAGTATCTTCATACCATAGATTCAAAACTCATCTATCCTAAGAAAGCGATCGTACACCGATCTTCCAGATCAATTACCATCCTCGTGATGATCCTATAATTGGAAGCAATTTATATATTAATTATGATAACACATGCCTTAAATTCTCAACTCTTGAGAATATATGTTATCATGCCTATTAACTCAATGGATGTATCACAGACACTTTAATACATAATGTGATAGAATAAATAATTCTTTAATTAATTTTAAGTCAAAATTATAAAAATGCCTCAAGAAAGTATTTAACAAGTGTCAGTCAATCTAGCTTCTATGGCACACATCTAACACTACCGAGGTAGATAGATCTCCTATTGGTGCAATCCAATTCCTACAATAAATATGCTATAGCCAACATATACTTCAGGATTTCGAATGGCTAGGAGATCGAGTTATAGTGTAATCAAACTATAACACCCTCAAGGTGAACTATCGATGCACCTTAGGTCAAAGAATCAGATATACCACTGCAGCATCGAGCCTAGCATCGACGAGGAGGTAGACTTTCTTATGACTGCTCGAGGTGGTCATGCTCAGTGCTCTCATTTTCTAATGAGTACCTATACTCTCGCTTCGATGTCTCCACACTATAGACTTAAGACTCATCTATCCTAAGAAAGCGATCATACACCAATCTTCCCGATCGATCACCATCCTCATCATGATCTTACGGTCGAAAGCAATTTATGAGTTAATTATGAAAATTCATGTCTTAAATTTTTAACTCTTGAAAATATAAATTGTCATTATCATTAACTCAAAAGATATGTCACAGACACTCTAAATACACAATGTGATAGAAAAATAATTCATTTATTAATTTATAGTCAAAATTATAAATTTATCCTTAGAAGTGTATTAGAAGTGTCAGCCAATCTGACTTCTAGGGCACACATCTAACACTTCCCTCCTAACTTCTTCAACTTCAGCCTCTGCCTTTCTTCTCTTCCTGATCTCTAAGGCTAGGTCAGTCTTTATTTCAGTCGAAGTCTTCTCTACCTTTTCGAGTGCCTCCTGTAGATGCTCAACTTCAACCTTTGCCTCAGAAGCTTCAGCTTTGGCTAGATCAACCTCTTTCAGTGCTATTATTGATCTAGTCGATGTCGATAAAAATATAGTGGCCCAACTACAAAAAACAAAGTTAGCCTTGTCATCATGAAAATAATAACATAGTTGAGATCAAAAAATGATAGCATAGTTGAGATCAAGAAAGGTCATGAGTGTATCCTTCTTATGATCCTAGGAATTCAATTGACAGATCCTCTCGATATCTATTGGTAGCATGCATCCCTCAATAAGGGACCGAACTACCCTCTAACTATGGAGAGTGGCCTTCTCCCAGTCGACATCATCGGTACTTGGTTCTCCAATCTCCTTTTATTTTTTAAGTTTTTTGGCAATAGCAAATTTCTTGTTCTCTTCGACCTTCTTTGTCCTCATAGCAGCAAATGTTGGAGCAACAGTATCAATGAAAGTATTCAAAGTTGGCATAGTTTCTTTGACCTCCAAAATTATAGCAGTATAGAGGGATGGTATCTGATGACATCACTCTGAGCTCTATGGCGAACTTCTTATACCAGAATACCTTCTTTGCAGTCTTCGACGCAATGATGTACTATGCTTCCATGGTGGAGTCTACTATCACCGTCTGCTTGAAAGTCTTCTAACTGACAGCTCCATAATTATAGATAAATAAACTTCCAAATGTTGACTTTCGATCATCTATGTCGGATATAAAATTCAAGTCTGTATATCCTTAGATCTAGAGTTTTCCACTACCAAAGACTAGAAACATATCCTTAGTCCTTCTCAAGTACTTAAGGATACATTTCATAGAAGTCTAGTGCTCTTCGCTTAGATTCGACTGATACCTGCTCGTGACACCCATAGCATGGGCAATATCAGGTCGTGTACAAAGTATGGAATACATGAGGCTTCCTATTGCAAAGGCATAAGGGATCTTTCTCATACATTCAATCTCCTCAGGTGTGCTAGGGCACATCTTCTTGGAGAGATGAATGCCATATCTAAAGGGTACCAATCTCCTCTTAGAGTTTTTCATGCTGAACTTCTTCATCACTTTCTCTATGTACATTTTCTATGAGAGACCCAGCATCCTAATCGGTCTATCTTTATAGACCTTAATTTTTAGAATAAAGGATGTCTCTCCTAGATCTTTCATAGAGAACTCCTTAGGCAATCATATTTTGACTATAGTCAATATGGGAATATCATTTCCAATTAGGAGGATGTCATCCACGTACAGTACAAGAAAGACAACAGTACTTCCACTGATCTTTTTGAAAATACAGGACTCCTCATTTTTTATGAATCCAAACCATTTGATTACATCATTAAAATGAGCATTCCAGCTCTGAGATGCTTGCTTAAGTCCATATATGGATCTTTGCAACTTGCATACCTTGTGATCGTTATCACTGGATGTGAAACCTAATGGTTATTCTATATAGATATCTTTCTCAAGATATCTATTTAAGAAGACTATTTTTACGTCCATCTGTCATATTTCATAATCGAAATAGGCTGCAATAGCAAGCAATGTGCGGATAGATTTGAGCATAGCTACTGACGAGAAAGTATCCTGATAGTCAATACCTTCACGCTGACTATACCCTTTCGCTATGAGCCTTGCTATGAATATCTCTACATTCCCATTGACACCTATCTTTCCCTTGTAGATCCATTTATACCTAATAGATACTATACCTTTAGGTGGATCTACCAAGGTCCAGACTTGGTTCGAGTGTATTGAATCAATCTCTAACTTCATTACCTCTAAACATTTCTCGGAGTCGATATATGATATTGTCTCATCATAGATTTTAGGATCATCACCATGAACCCCATTTTCTATAAGGAATATTTTCTCTAAATCCTCTAAAATAGTACCTAAGTACCTTTTAGGAGGACGAAAAATCCTATTTGATCTACAAGGTGGAGGAGGTAGTGTCTGGGTTGGCTCTAAATGATTGAGCTCCATAGGTTCCTTAGCTCATTTCTCATCAGAGACCTTCTCCTTGAGTCTAATCTATCTTTCGATGCCACCATCTTGAATAAACTATTTTTCAAGGAAGATGACATGTCGACTCAATATCACATTATGATCTTTTGGAAGATAGAAATAATATCCTAACAACTCTTTAGGATATCCTATAAATCGAGCTCTAAAAGATCTAGACTCTAACTTGTCTACCTATTGTCTCTTGACATGGGTCGGACAACCCAAATTCTAAGATGACTCAGACTTGATTTCTTACCATGCCATATCTCATACGTTGTGGTAGGAATGATTTTAGAGAAAATCCTATTCAGTAAATATATAGCGATCATGAGACTATGTCCCTAAAGAAACTCAGGAAAATCTATGAAACTCATCATGGATCAGACCATATCTAATAGGATTCGATTTCTCCGTTCTGAAATTCCATTGAGTTAAGGCGTTCCAGGTGGACTCCATTGAGAGACTATGCCATTATCCTTAAGATAGTCTAGGAATTTCCGACTAAGGTATTCACCTTCTCAATCTGATCGAAGAATCTTAATGAGTTTTTCTATTTGTTTTTCTACTTTAAGTCTAAATTCTTTGAACTTTTCAAAAATTTTAGACTTATGTTACATCAAATATACATACCCGTATTGAGATAGATCATCGATAAAGATGATAAAGTAGATATGATTGCCTCTGGTCAGCACATCAAATGGGCCACACACATCAATATGTACTAGGGCAAGTAGGTCTGTGAACCTTTTTCCATGTCCTACAAAAGGGAGCTTGGTCATTTTGCTATGAAAGCATGATTCACAAATTAGATATGACTCGAAAGTCAATGGACTCAATAGTCTGAATTTCTCTAATTTACGAACCCTCTCTTCAGCGATATGACCTAGCCTAAGATGCAAAAAATATCTATCATTTAGACTATCCCTAAGTCACTTTGATCCTATGGCATTCACATTTTGCTTGATATTAAAAACAAAAATATTAATATATAATTGATAGAGATCATTTATAAGAAAATCACTTATAATTTTATTTCTTTCATAAAGAATATTATAATGGTCCTTAAGAAAACTAATTACATAGCCTTCTTATGCTAAACCTGAAACAAAAATCTCTGCTTACTGCAAATATATAAAAATAATCTCTAATAACTAAATCTAATCCTGACGGTAGTCGAAGGTGGGTTCCTATGGCCACAATAGCAACTTTTGCTCCATTTTGGATGCATAGGATCATCTCATCATTCCTCAGCTTCCTGCCATCCTCAAGATCCTACATAGAAGTATATAAGTGAGCACTAAAACTAGAGTCAAGCATCCAACTGGATATAGAAGAAACCATAAGTTTAGATTCTATAACGAGCATACCTCCAGAAAGACCTGCCTCCTTATTCTTCAGGCTGGCTAGGTAAAGAGGGTAATTTCGCTTTCAGTGGCCATCTATGTTGTAATAAAAATATTTTTTTCTTATCAATGGCCTTCTTCTTTGGCTTTGTCTTTTTCTTCTTCCCACCTTTCACCTTCTACTTCTTCATGAATTTCTTCTTTTTTTTTAAAAGACTTTCTCTTAGAAGAAGTCTGCTCCACAGCAAGCATTGAGCCCTTTGAACCTTTCATAGAGAGCTCAGTGGTAACCAGCATGTTCATAAGTTCAGCTAAGATATTTTGAAGTTTACACATATGATAATTCATAATGAACTACCCATATGCATCAGTCAAAGATTGCAGAATTATATCAATCCATAGATCTTGATCTAACTTGACATTGAGCTTCTCAAGCTCTTCTAAGTTCTTGATCATCATCAGATAATAATCTTGGACCGACTGTCCATCATGCATCTGAGCCTTAAAAAGTCTCTTAGTGACTTAATATTTGACTGTGCAACTCTGTTCACCCAACAATTCTTATAGGTGAGCCAATATTTAGCAATTAGTCTTAATGTCTTCATATTAGTGCTGGAGCTCATCAGATATCGAGCCCAGTATGTAATACTTTGTTATCTTCATTTGTCCATTTTTTAAGAGATGCTCTCTGATCAGTGAACGGATGGGCTGGTAAAGTGAAGGGATCTTGTTCCAACACATGAGTCAACTTCTCAAAATCTAAAATAATTTTAAAGTTTTGGAGCCAATCCTTATAGTTGGATCCGATCCATTTATGGGTGTCCAGGATACAGGCTAGTGGATTGGACGCAGATATTTTTCTATAGAGAGTCAATGTTTCTAGTTAGATTTTATAATTAGACTTAATCAATTTATTTAAAAATTTTATTTTTAAATAAATTAGGCTTCCACTATTTACTTAGATCCTTACACTCTATTGGCAAAGATACGAAAATCTTCGTGATTATAGATTTCTACTTGATGGTCAGTCCCATTGACTGGCTCACCACCTCACCTAATAGTTATTGATGATGGATCAATCGATGAGTGGACAACTCTTGTCCAATGATTCTCTAATCATGGTGCATCCAAATTTGGTCTCTAATTCATGAAGCTCATCATGTCCGAAATATTGCTCCACTCCTTAATTAAGTCAGATCCATCATTTGCACAAATTAGATTTTTTATTAGATCTCTCATCGTATCCGAAATATTGAGCCCAACCTATCCTCTAACCCATAGCATCCAATGCGTAATAGACAGGGTTGCATCATCTCAGTGTAATTGAACCACTATATTCAGTTGAGAATAATCAACCTCGGAAAGGGCCCGCACATCTACAATGGTCGAATATTTTTTTAGAAAGATTTAATTTAGATCTCTTTAAATTTAACTTGACTTAGTCATAATAATTATGACTAACCTAGTGGCAAGAGTTGGCTCAAATTATTAGCCACCTCAAATCAGAACTGGATCGATATAAATGACTAGGTAAGTGAGACCAATGGAAGGGATATACTATTAACTCGATAAGAATGCATTCACATCGAGTAGCTCCTAATTAAAAATCAGTCGATCATATCTGCTAGACTTACCTTACACACCAAATTATTAAATTAGAATCAATCGAGTTAGTCTACAATTTAGACTCTAACCCTGGAGCCAAATTAGATCTTGACTTGATTGAGTCACATCTTAATGTGATTCGATCTTGATCCAGACTTAATCAAATTAGGCTGGTCAAATCTAAACTTTTTTTAATCCCACCTAATTAACTCTTGATTCGATTTGATCAACTGCTAGACCTAATTGAGCTACCTAAGTCCAAACCTAATTTTATGAAAGTGTCTTAGATCTAAAAATTCATAATTTTTAGATCTAATTAATTTTATAATCTTAATTCTTAATTAAACTTGGATTCGTGAATAAAACATATAATAAAATTTTAGAGTTTCAAGATCTAGGATTTTATAGAAAATAAGTTCTGATTTCTAACTAAGGACGAACATACAGCATTCCTACACATCATAAGAACATTCCATCGAATGAGAGGAGAGGATCTTTAAATCCTACTTTATTCTTATGACCAGACGGCCAAGGAGAATGCCTTAATTAGAAATCTATTTTTTAAAATAAAATAAGTTATATCTAAATCATATATCACATATACAATCAAAGATCTAACTTATACATACCTTGCATACATCTCATGTATCATAACTCAATCACCCATGCATGCTTTTTGATCTGATATATCACGTATTAAATCTAAAAAATAGAATTTTAAATTTGATCACATCAAAATAAAACTATTCTAGATGGTTTATAGAACTATTCTATAACTAGTCTAAGCATGCATCTTTTATATCTCATATGAATAAATTAAAAATTAAAAACTCTATTTTCTATTTTTTAGATCTAGTTATAATAATTATAATATCAAAAAAATAAAAATAAAATAGATCTAAAATTATATTTAATCAAATTAACAATATGATTATACTAGACTACAAATAAAACTATTCTATTCTTAGTCTAGTCAAGCATCTCATACATTATAGATCTAAATCATATAATTTTTAATTTTTTAATTTTAGATCTAATCATATTTAATATGATATCTAAAATTATTTAATATCAAATTATAAATAAAAAATTAAATTAGATCTAAAATAGATCTGAAGAACTGCTAACGTAGCTCTGATATCGGTTAAAGAAAAAATCTTATTTTCCATCGCAAAATCGTTCAGATCTGAGGTAGATTTTTCTACAAAAATTTTTATGATCCGATTAGATCTAAGAATTCTTAAATTTGATCAAAATGATCTAATATTAAGAATTAAAAATAAAATTAAATTAGATTTAATTTAAGTACCTGATTGGATAATCTAATTATCCAGCGATGATCCTGAACATTCATGAGGTTCTAGAATGAGCCATGCACGCGCCTGGCCTCTACTGGTATCCACTCAGGCAAGATCTGAACATCTTCTTTTCATGAATCTTTTTTTAAAAGATTAGATTTGAATCTGATCTGTAGATCCTTCAAATAGATTTTGAATGTTGCGTGCTCGTCTCACGAACACCGTCGTGTAGATGTTGAATCTTGTGCCAAAATCCTTGGACCTCCTTCTCTGATTTGTACCCAACTTTTAGCATGTAGAAGAGAGAGAGAGAGGATCAAAAGAGGTGAGGGATATAATAGGGGCAATAGCAACTTGGGCATGAAAAATATTTCATGCGATACATGCTCTTTGGTGTGAGAAAATGTTTTAATCCTATGCACCATCTAAGAGTCCCTCTTTGACCAAATAACCAATTATTTGATCAAAGGGACTTCAAGGATTAATCTACATGTCAAATAGTAGATCCCTATCTAGTTTTGATGCCAAAAAGCCCTCTAAAAATTGGCGACAGGAGAAGATAAGGAAGAGTCAATTGCGCCTAGGATTCTTCCCTCAATAGCTTGATCCAAATCAAACTCTATCAAAACCCATTCAAAATACTACCATAAATCACAAAATTTAGCATACCCAAAGTATGACTCGAGCCCTATCACATATCCAAAAATTAGAGTAAAATAATTTCTAAAAAATTTTTTAGAAGCCTCTAATCAGATGACCCTCAATTCTCTCAAATAGGTCAACTATTGATCCTAGTCCAATTACACTAAGAATGGAATTAATTTCTATAATTAATCTTATCTGGACTAGTTTTAGTTAGATAAAAATAAATCCATTTAAGATATAAAAATGAGTCAAATCAAATTTGACTCGATTGTGATGAATCAGAAAGATTATAGAAGGAAAAAGCCAGGCTCAATCATCTCAGAAAGATTACAGAAGGAGAAAGCCAGGCTTAATCGTGTGCTAGCATGATTATCTTAAACCTGATTAGACTTAATCTAAATTAATCGAACTGGATTAGCTCAATTGATGATATCCAAACCCAAATTCTTATTTGTGTGATCCAGTTAGATTCAGTTTCGTAAGATAATAAGATATGTCACGATTTCTATCATCGACATCATCGAAATACCTTTCAATGGATCAAAACATTTTTGATTCATACAATTAGAATGATCGATCATCAAAATCATTCTAATTGCTCTAAAAAAATCACCAGTGACACTAAGCAGTATATGGTGGCAACCCATCAGAACTAAAAGTGAACCTCTCAATGCAGCTACCTATGTAATTGGGTTCTTCTATCTTGAGCTCCGACAGGATTAAGGTTAAGGTGAACTCGTCAAACCCAATATTTGTTATATGAATTAATCATTTGATTTGAGTTCAATGTGAAATCCTAATAGAAACTCTTTCTATCATCTTCACACTGCCATGGCCATGGGCTTAAAGACTTAATCTCATGATTATCATAGGGCTACTCCTCATCTACTGAGGTAGATAGATATCCTATTAGTGCAATTCAATTCCTACAATGAACATGCTATAGCTAACATACATCTCAGAATTTCGAATGACTAGGAAATCGAGTTGTGGTGTAGTCAACTTATAACACCCTCAAGATGAACTATCAATGCACCTCAGATCAAAGAATCAGACACATCACTACAGCGTCAAGCCAATCATCAACGAGAAGGTAGACTTTCTTATGACTGCTCGAGGTGGTCATGCTTAGTGCCCTCATTCTCTAATTAGTATCTATACTCTTGCTCTAGTATCTTCACATCATAGACTTAAGACTCATCTATCCTAAGAAAATGATCATACATCAATCTTCTGGATCAATTACTATTCTCATGATAATCCTACGATCGGAAGCAGTTTATGAGTCAATTATGAAAATTCATATCTTAAATTTTCAACTTTTGAAAAAAATATGAATTATCATCACCATTAACTCAAAGGATGTATCACAGATACTTTAAATACATACTATGATTAAAAAAAAAAATTTATTAATTTATAGTCAAAATTATAAAATTATTCTTAGAAGTGTATTACAAGTGTCAACGAATCTGGCTTCTAGGGCACACATCTAACACTTTCCTCTTGACTTCTTCAACTTCAGCCTCTACCTTTCTTCTCTTCCTGATCTCCGAGGCTAGGTCAGTCTTTATTTCAATCGAAGTCTTCTCTACGTTTTCGAGTGCCTCCTTAAAATGCTCAACTTCGGCCTTTGCCTTAGAAGCTTCAACTTTGGCTACATTAGCCTCTTTCAGGGCCTCGAAAGCTTTAGCCTTGCTATTATTAATCGAGTTGATGCCGACAAAAATATAGTAGCCCAACTGCAAAAGACAAAGTTAGCCTTGCCATCATGAAAATAATAATATAGTTGAGTTCAAAAAATGATAAAGTGATCACCTCGAGAAAGGTCACGAGTGTATCCTTCTTATGATCCTAGGAATTCAATTATCGAATCCTCTCGATATCTGTCAGTAGCATACATCCCTCGACAAGGGACCGAACAACCCTCAAACTACTAAGAGTGGCCTTCTCCTAGTCGATATCATCGGTGCTCGATTATCGAATCTCCTTCTATTTTTTAAGTTTTTTGGCAATGGTAGATTTCTTTTTTTACTTCAGCCTTCTTTGTCCTCACAGCAGCAAATGTTGGAGTAGCAGTATCAATGAAAGTATTCGAAGCTGGCAGAGTTTCTTTGACATCCAAAATTGTAGTAGTAAGGTTGGTGGCAGCTTGGTTCGGTTTAGCAGCCCTTGCCCTTTTAGATGGACTAGCTGAACTTGAACTTTTTTTCTTCTTTGGGCGACCTGCCTCCAATTGCTTAAGTTCTTCAAGGGTCATCTCTATCAATAAGATCAAACAAAATAAACAAAGATAAGGAAATAAGGGAAGTATAAGCTAATATCTTTGAAATTAGTGAGACTCAAGCAAAGATTGAAGAGGGTCTGATCAGACAGCAATTCAGCTAATGAAGGCATTTTGTAATCTTTTAAGATTTTAACAGACTCAAGATCATCCCTTTCTAATCTCAGAGCTTTACAGACCGATTCTCTAAGTTAACCCCAAGAAGGAAGTCTCTATTTAATTGATGGGTTAGCAACAAAAAGAAATTTTTCCTTCCAATTATGAATAGAGAAAGGAGCATCCTTAATCAATTGCTTCTTACCGAACTAGGAAGAAACATACCACTAGTTTTTAGCAGTGGAGTGATGTTTAAGAGTGAAAAAGGTTTAAAATAAAGAAATTATAGGCTGGACCTCAGTCAGAAAGTAAACTACTAAGAATCTTATGATGAAGCAAAATTAGTTTAGGACTACAGAAGATAAAGAAATATTAAAAAAGTAGAAGAGTTCAAGTATAAAGGTAGGGATCGGTAATCGAAGTCTGGCACACAAAGCCTTTGTGCACAGGCCAAGCCAACCTGGAGGAGGAGGACAAATTTTTCCATTTGATCATGATAGCTCAAGTTCGTACTCAGGGGGAATTGCATAACTAGTTTGGATGAATAAAAGGTCTTCAGAAGTGAGGGTGGAGGTGATGGTTCTAGAAATGAAGGTCAGAAAGGTTTCGAGTTTGGGATCAACTTCAACCTTGAGTTTTGAAGGGCTCGATTCAGAAGAATTTTCGAAAGGTAAAGACCATAAATACTTAGAATCATGAGAAGACATTTTGGATCGAAAAGAAATCGAGAAAAATCGATGAAAAATTAGAAAAAATCTTAGAACCTAAAGGAAGAACAGTCGAGCCTGAAATAGACTCCTAAAAGTAGAAAAAATATTTGAAACTCAAAAGAAGAAGTTGGAGCACCAACCTAAAGTGGCGGAGGGCTTGATCCAGTGAATGGAGAAGCAGATGGATGGAAAGGAGGTGGTCGAGACCAAAAAATCCTAGAAGGATGAAGGCAGTCGGAGTTGAGGAAGGCGATGGGAGAAGAAGAAATGAAGGAGAAAAAATCTGGAATGAAAAAGAGAGAAAAAGAGGAGATTTAAATAGACAGTACTACTCCGAACTACTATGATTGCAAATCACCCATACTAATATTAGATATGTCTGCCCTAGAAGCTAAATTGGCTAACATTTGTAATACACTTCTAAGGATAAAATTATAATTTTGACTATAAATAATAAAATAATTTATTTTCTATCATAGTGTGTATTTGAAAGTATCTGTGATACATTCGTTGAGTTAATGATAATGATAATTCATATTTTCAAGAGTTAAAAATTTAAGACAAGAATTTTCATTATTAACTCATAAAAAGCTTCCGACCATAGGATCATCACAGGGATGGTGATTGATCCGAAAGGTTGTTGTACAATCGCTTCTTTAGAATAGATGAGTCTTGAGTCTACGGTGTAAAGACACCAGAGCGAGAGTACAGATACTTGTTCGAGAACGAGGGCACTGAGTGTGACCACCTCGAGCAATCATGAGGAGGTCTACCTTCTCGTTGATGAATGGCTCGAAACTGTAGTGGTGTGTCTGATTCTTTGACCTGAGGTGCATCGGCAGTTCACCTTAAGGGTGTTATAGTTTGATTATACCATAACTTGATCTCCTAGTCAGTCGAAACCCTGAGGTCTATGTTGGCTATAGCATATTCATTATAGAAATTGGATTGCACCAATAGAAGATCTATCTACCTCGATAGATGAGGAGAAGCCCTATGATGATCATGAGAATCAAGTCCATAAGCCCATGACCATGGTAGAGTGAAATAATAGAAAGAGTTTCTATTAGAATTTTCACATTAGACTTGAATCGAATGATTAATTCATACGATGGAAATTAGGATTTGACAAGATCACCTTAACCCTAATTCGATCGAAACTCAAGATAGAGGAACTTAATCACACAGGTAACTACACCAAGAGATTCGCTTTCAGTTCTGATGGGTTGCCACCATATGCTGCTAGGTGTCACTTGTGGATTTTGAAAGCAATTAGAATGATTTGGATGATCGATCATACTAGTTATCTGAATCAGAAAAGTTCTGATCCATCGAAAGATATTTTAATGATGTCGATGATAGAGATTGTGACATATCTCATTACCATATAGAATTGAACCTAACTGAATCACACAAACAAAGATTTAGATCTGGATATTATCAATTAGACTAACCTAATTCAATTGATTTGAATAAGATTCAATTAGGTTCAAGAAAATCGTGCTAGCACACGATTGAGCCTAATTTCTCCTTTAATAATCATTAAAGCTTATCTCCACTGAGCCAAATATATTTGGACTCACATAGAAACCTTTACTTGGTCTAAATGGAGCTTGTCCAAATTAGAAAAGGATTGTCTTAATTTATGAGATAAATTTGAGATAACACCTACCATTTTAGATCACCTACTAATTCATGTTTTCGGGCATTAGTTAAATATTGACCCTACACACTTGGACATCTGCCCATGTGTCATGCACCTATAGGAGAGTACCTAGGGTCTTATCCCCTACTAAAATGCAGACAGGAAGAGGGCACACACCTAAGAAGGCATGCATCCCATGAGGATAAAGATGGAGTCCCATACAGATGGGACTCCAGTGTTGCTTCAAGAATTAAACTCTATGGCGCCAAGAAGTCTTATTTGACCCAGTCTTGGCACCACCTTAGGAGGGTTTTGAGGGTCTCTCATCTGATTGGATCAGATAATGTCATCCTACCAATCAGATTTAGATTTGATTGCATAAAGGGTCGTAATTGGCCGGGATGATGTGGCACTGCATGGTGCAGTAGGGTTTATATAAATCCTATCTATGCCTAGAATTTAATGCTTCTACCTTTAGCCCATGCCACCCTCTGGTCCTCTCTTTCTTCTCCATGCCCAAGGGCTTTTGGGCACGAACAAGGTGCGATCCAAGCAAGTAAAAGGCACTAGGAAAGGAAGAAGGCAGCACTGCTACAAGAGACAACGGTTGTTCTTCAAAAGAAATTTTGAAGACCTTCAAGATCAGATCTAAATCTGATTTTTAGAGGATTGATTGAGAAGAAGAAGATCTCCAGATCCTATTTGAGTGGATACTGGTAGAGGTCAGGCGCTTGCATGGCTACATCCAGAACCTTAGGCAAACATTGGGATCATCATAGGATAATTTGATTACCCAAAATAAAGGTATAATTAAATTAGATTTAATTTTAATTTTAATTTTTATTATTAGATCAATAAGATCATATCTAAAAAGTCTCAGATCTGATTAGGATCTTAGAGAAAATTTTTTTGAAATATTCTTCTTGATCCAATTAGATCTGAATGAACCTTATCCAGAAAATAAGGCTTTTCTCTTCAGCTGATATCAGAGCTAGGTTCCATAATTTATTAGATCTGACTTTAATTTATTTTTGATCTGATAATTAGATGATTTTAGATATCACATTAGATGTAATTAGATCTGAAATCAAAAAATTAAAAATTAAATAATCTAGATCTAAGATGTATGAGATGCATGATTAGACTAGGAATAGAATTATTCTATGTATATGGGGGCTAATTCATATATGGGTCGAGTCTAGATCTAGAGGATAGGAGCATGGGAGACATGGGTGTACATGGGCTCGATGAGTACTTTCATGTATTGGATTAGCTAGGGAGTTTTTTGGTCGGGCCTAATGGCTATGTATAAATACATAGGTTGTATTAGGGTTTTATGAAGCTGTGGAATACAGACCTTTTCTTTTTCAACTCTCTTCTTCTCTTCTCTCTAGAATTGCTGCACTAGGGTTCTTGAAGAAGCCCTAGAGAAGGGGGCATCTCCCTCAAGCCCAAGGAGGGAGGTGCCCCATCATAGATTCAGATGGAGGATAGATGGTTTGCTGTCCATAGAGAATGTCACAGGTTCCTTCAGATCCGTACTAAAGATCAGGAGCTTCTGCAACATGGTATCGAGGCTTGTGATGCCAAGGATGATTGGCATTCGAGTGATATCATGGAACATCAATTGGTATCAGAGAGAGGTGATGCCAGATGGTGCGCTTACAATGGGCTGAAGGATGGATTAGTCTCAATATTCTGGATATGGTGAGAGACTCAATTAGAAATCCAATCTATATAAATGGTGGGTCTGACTTAACTAAGGAGTGGATCAATATTTCAGGCACGGTGAGATTCATGAATTAGACCAAGTCTGGGTGCACCATGATTAGAAAATTATTGGACAAAAGTTGTTCACTCATTGGCTAACCCATCACTAATAATTGTTAGGTGAGGTGATGAGTTAGTTAGTGGAACTACACCATCCACTAGAAATCAGTAATCATAGAGATTTTCGCATATCTACAGAGAAAGTGTAGGGATCCAAGTAAATAGTGGGAGCTAATTTATTTAAAAATCAAACTCCTAAATGAATTGGTTAAGTCTTAATTACAAAATCTAACTAGAAACTTTAACTCTCTATTCGAAAAAGAAAAATGTCTGCGTCCAACCCACTAGTCTGTATCCTGGACACCCACAGACTGATCGGATCCAATTATAAGGATTGACTCTAGAACTTCAAAATTATTTTAAATTTTGAGAAGTTGACTCATGTATTAGATCAGGATCCTCCCACCTTATCAGCTCATCCGTCCGTTGAATAGAGAGCATCTCTTGATAAGTGAATGGATGAAGATAATAAGGCTAGATATTACATGTTGGGCTCGATGTCTGATGAGCTTCAGCACCAACATGAAGATATCAAGACTGCCTGCCAAATGTTGGCTCACCTATAAGAGTTGTTTGGTGAACAAAGTCGCATAGCCAAATATCAGATCACTAAACGACTGTTTAAGGCTAAAATGCATGATGGGCAGTCAGTCCAAGATCATTATCTGATGATGATCAAGAACTTGAAAGAGCTTGAGAAGCTCGGAGTGAAGTTAGATCAGAATTTGTAGAATGATATAATTCTGCAATCCTTGATTGATGCGTATAGGTAGTTCATCATAAACTACCATATGCATAAACTTCAGAATACTCTAGTCGAGCTTATGAATATACTGGTTACTGCTGAACTTTTTATGAAAGATTCTAAAGGCTCAGTACTTACTATAGAACGGACTTCTTCCAAGAGAAAGTCTTTTGGAAAGAAGAAGAAGTCTTTAAAAAGGCAGAAGTTGGAAGGTGGAAAGAAAAAAAAGGCAGAGCTGAAGAAGAAGATTGCTGATAAAGGAAAGTATTTTCATTGTAATACTGATGTCCACTAGAAGCAGAACTATCCTACATACCTGGCCATCCTGAAGAATAAGAAGGAGATAGGTCCTTCTGGAGGTATGCTCATTATTGAATCTAACCTTATGATTTTTTTGCATCCAGTTGGATGCTTGACTCTGGTTCTAGTGCTCATTTGTGCACTTCCATGTAGGATCTTGAGGATAGCAGGAGGCTGAGGGATGGTGAGATGATCCTACACGTCGAAAATGGAGCAAGGATTACTGCTATGGCCGTGGGAATCTATCCTCTTCGACTACCATCTAGTTTAGATTTAGTACTTAAGGAATATTTTTATGTGCTTGCTGCAAGTAGGAATTTGATTTCTATTTCATGTTTAGCATAAAAAGGCTATGTAATTAGTTTTCTTAAGGACCATTGTAAAATTCTTTATGAAAGAAATAAACTTGCAAGTGATTTTCTTATTAACGATCTTTATCAGTTACATATTGATGTATCTATCTTTAATATCGAGCAAAATGTGAATGCCATAAGATCAAAACAACCTAGGAATAGTCCAAATGATAGGTATCTATGGCACCTAAGGCTAGGTCATATAGCAGAAGATAGGGTTAATAAATTGGAGAAAATCGAGCTATTGAGTCTGTTGATTTTTGAGTCATATCTAATTTGTGAATCATATCTTCATGGCAAAATGATTAAGCTCTCTTTTGTAGGACATGGGAAAAGGACCACGGATCTACTTGTCTTAGTACATACCGATGTGTGCGGCCCATTAGATGTGTCGGCTAGATGCAAGTTTATCTACTTCATAACATTTACCGATGATTTATCTCAGTATGGATACGTGTATCTTATGAGACACAAGTTTGAAGCCTTTGAAAAGTTTAAGATATTCAGACATGAAGTGGAAAAGCAAACTGAAAAATTCATTAAGGTTCTTCGATCAGATTGAGGAGATGAATATCTTAGTCGAAAATTTTTGAACTATCTCAAGCAATATGGCATAGTCTCTCAATGGACTTCACTTGGAATACCTCAACTCAACAAAATTTTAAAATGAAGGAATCGGATCTTATTAGATATGGTCTGATCTATGATGAGCTTCACAGACCTTCCTGATTTTCTTTGGAGACATAGTCTATTAACTGCTATATATTTACTGAATAGGGTTCCCTCTAAAATCATTCCTACCACATCATATGAGATATGGCATGATAAGAAACCAAGTCTGAGTCATCTCAGAATTTGGGGTTATCTGGCTCATGTCAAAAGACAATAAGTGGACAAGTTAGACTATAGGTCCTTTAGAGCTCGATTCATAGAATATGCTAAAGAGTCATTAGGATATTATTTCTATATTTCAGAAGACCATAATGTAATTATGAGTTGGCATGCCATCTTTCTTGAAAATAGTTTATTCAAGATGGTGGTATTAGAAAGCAGATCAAGCTTGAGGAGAAAATCTCATAAGAGCAACGAGCTAAAGACCTTATGGAATCAAATCAGGTTGAGCCAATACAATCACTACCTCCTCCACCTCGTAGATCGAAAAGAGTTTTTCATCCCCCTGAGAGATACTTAGGTACTATTTCAGAGAAAGTAGAGAAAATATTTCTCATAGGTAATGGAGTTCATCATGATGATCTCAAAACCTATAACGAGGTGATATTGGATATCAACTTCGAGAAATAGCTAGAGGCAATGAAGTCAGAAATTGACTTGATGCATTCAAACCAAGTCTGGACCTTAGTAGATCCACCTGAAGGTATAGTACCTATTAGGGTGTAAATGGATCTATCAAGAGAAAGATTGGTGCAGATGGAAATGTGGAGACATTCAAAGGCTAGATTAGTGGCAAAAGGTTATAGTCAGTGCGAAGGAATTGACTATTAGGATACCTTTTTGTCAGTAGCCATGCTAAAATCCATTCGCACATTGCTTGCTGTTGCAGCCTATTTCGATTATGAAATATGGCAAATGGACGTGAAAATGACGTTCTTAAATAGATACCTTGAGGAAGATATCTATATGGAACAGTCGCTAGATTTCACATCCAGTAATGCTGATCACAAAGTATGCAAGCTACAAAGGTCCATAGATGGACTTAAGCAAGCATCTCAGAGCTGGAATACTCATTTTAATGATGTGACCAAATTGTTTGGTTTCACCAAGAACGAGGAGAAATCATGTGTTTTTAAAAAGATCAGTGGGAGCGCTATTGTCTTTCTTGTACTATATATGGATGATATCCTCCTTATTAGGAATGATATTCCCATGTTAACCACAGTTAAAATATAGTTATCTAAAGAATGCTTCATGAAAGATCTAGGAGAAGCATCTTTCATTCTAGAAATTAAGGTCTATAGAGATAGACCGAATAGGATGCTAGGTCTTTCACAGAAGATGTACATTGAGAAAGTGCTAAAGAGGTTTAGCATGGAAAACTCCAAGAGGGGATTGGTACCCTTCAGACATGGCATTCATCTCTCCAAGAACATGTGTCCCAACACACTTGAGGAAGATTGAACGCATGAGCAAGATCCCTTATGCTTCAGCAATAGGGAGCCTCATGTATGTCATGTTATGTACACGACCTGATATAGCTCATGCTGTGAGTGTCACGAGCAGATATCGGTCGAATCTAGGTGAAGAATACTGGACTTCTATGAAATGTATTCTTAAGTACTTGAGAAGAACTAAGGATATGTTGTTGATTTTTGGTAATGGAGAACTCCAAGTCTAGGGGTATACAGACTTGGATTTTATGTCTGACATAGATGATCGAAAGTCGACATCTGGGAGTCTATTTATATGTAATGATGGTGTTGTTAGTTGAAAGAGTTCCAAGCAGACAGTGATAGCAGATTCTATCATGGAAGCAGAGTACATCGCTGTATCAAAAGCTGTGAAGGAGGTATTCTAGTATAAGAAGTTCGCCACAGAGATTGGAGTGATGCCATTTCTTTGTACTGTGATAATAATAGTGCCATAGCCCTTGCTAAGGAGCCGAGGTCTCACCAGAAATCCAAGCACATCGAGCGGCGATACCACCTCATCCATGATTATCTCGAGAAAGATTACGTCGAGATCAAGAGAGTCGACTCCATAGATAATGCGGTAGATCCACTTACAAAGTTGTTGGACCAGTAGAAGATCGAAGCCCATCTTAAGAAGATGGGACTTAGATTTGTAACCAATTGACTTTAGGTCTAGTGGGAGTTTGTTAGATATGTATGCCCTAGAAGTTAGATTGGTTGATACTTGTAATACACTTCTAAGAATAAAATTATAATTTTGACTATAAATAATAAAATGAGTTATTTTCTATCATAGTGTGTATTTGAAAGTGCCTCTGATACATCCCTTAAGTTAATGGTAATGATAGTTCATATTTTCAAGAGTTGAAAATTTAAGACATGAATTTTCATTATTAACTCATAAAATGCTTTCAACCAAAGGATCATCATGAGGATGATGATTGATTTAGAAGATTGGTGTACAATCACTTCTTTAGGATAAATGAGTCTTGAGTCTACGGTATAGAGACACCAGAGCGAGAGTATAGATACTGTTAGATATATGTGCCCTAGAAGCCAGAATTGGCTGACACTTGTAATACACTTCTAGGGGTAAAATTGTAATTTTGACTAAAATCAATAAATGGGTTATTTTCTATTACATATGTGTATTTAGTGTCTGTGATACATTTTTTGAGTTAATAGTAATGATAATTCATATTTTCAAGAGTTGAAAATTTAAGACATGAATAATCATTATTAACTCATAAATTACTCCTGACCATAAGATCATCACGAGGATGGTGATTGATCCGGAAGGTTGGTGTACAATCGCTTCTCTTTAGTAGATGAGTCTTGAGTCTACGGTGTGGAGACATCCGAAGCGAGAGTACAGGTACTCGTTAGAGAACGAGGGCACTGAGCGTGACCACCTCGAGTAGTCATTAGGGAGTCTACCTTCTCGTCAATGACTGACTCGATGCTGCAGTAGTGTGTCTGGTTCTTTGACCTGAGATGCATCGGCAGTTCACCTTGAGGGTGTTATAGTTTGACTACACCATTACTCGGTCTCCTAGCCATATGGAACCCTGAGGTGTATGTTGGCTATGACATGTTCATTGTAGGAACTGGATTGCATCAAGATGGAATCTATCTACCTCGGTGGTAGAGGAGTAGCCCTATGATGATCATGAGAATCAAGTCCAGAAATCCATGGCCATGGTAGAGTGAAATAATAGAAAGAGTTTCTATTTAGATTTTCACATTGGACTCGAATCGAATGATTACATCATATGACAGAGACTAGGGTTTGACGAGTTCACCTTAACCCTAATCTGATCGGGGCTCAAGATAGAAGAACTGAATCACACAGGTAGCTGCACCAAGAGGTTCGCATTCAGCTCTGATGGGTTGCCACCATATACTGCTAGGTGTCACTGGTGGATTTTGGGAGCAATTAGAATGATTTAGATGATCGATCATTCTAGCTGTTCGAATCAGAAGAGTTCTGATCCATCGAAAGGAGTTTCGATGATGTCGATGATAGAGATCATGACATATCCCATTACCATACAGAACTGAACCTAACTGGGTCACACAAACAAGGGTTTGAATCTGGTGATCATCAATTGAACTGATCTAGTTCAATTGATCTGAATGAGATTCAATTAGGTTCAAGGAAATCGTGCTAGCACTCGATTGAACCTAACGTTCTTCTTTTGCTATCATAAATAAGTTGTCCTGTCTGAGCCAAAGGAGTTTGTGCTCAATCAGAGGCCTTCATATGGTCTGACTGGAGGTTGTCCAAGTCAGAAAAGGTTGTCTTATTTGTAAGACATTACCTGCCATTTTTGGTCACCTGCCATTTCTTGTTCTTTGACTTTGGTCAAAAGTCGTTGACCGTTGACCATTGACTTTGACTTTTGACCACATGTCATGCACCTATTGGAGAGCTGGTGGGGGCCTGTCCCCCTGCCAGAACCTGGCAAGGAGAAGGGCGCACGCCACCCTAGGCGTGTGCCCAAGTTGGAGGCGCCTTAGGAGTCCTTGTTGGACAAGGACTCCATCTCCTTTTTGGATTCCAATTAGAGTTCTTCTAAGAACCAACTTTGACTGGTCTTAGGCACCCTCTAAGGAGGAATCCAGGGGACTCTATTCCACCAATCAGATTTAGATCTGATTTCACAAAGGGTTGTGATTGGTTGGGAAGAAGAGGAGTTGGATCACAGCTAGTCTATAAATAAGACCCTGTATCCCAACTCAGATTGCATGAGATAAAAGATATGAGATCATAGTTTCCCATGCCCCAAGGCTGCCTCTCCCCTCCTTCTCCACGCCATAGTCTCTTCTCCCCTTGCTCTCCACGTCCAAAAGGAGTTTTGGACCCTTTGGTTGGTGCGATTCAGATCAAAGAAAGGCGATCAAAAGCAAGAAGGCTGCGCTGCTGCAAAGGACGACTGCTCATCTTCAAAAGAGTTTTGAAGATCCTCCAAATCAGATTCAGATCTGATTTTTGGAGGCGTGATAGAGAAGAAGAGGATCTCCAGATCCAACCCGAGTGGATACCGGTAGAGGCCAGGCGCTTGTGTGGCTAAGATCCAGAACCTTCCGCTGCAAATAGGATCATCAACAGGGTAATAGGATTACCCAGATCAGATAAATTAAATTTGATTTAATTTATCTTTTTAATTTTATTTTATTAAAATAATAAGAATCAGATCTAAAATATATCAAGATCTGATTGGGATCAAGAGAAAAATTTTTGAAATATATCTCTTGATCTGATCAGATCTGAACGAACCTGGACCAAGAAATCAGGATTTTCCTTCAGATACTTGTTAAAGAATGAGAAAACTGAGCATGACCATCTCGAGCAGTCATGAGGAAGTCTACCTTCTCATCGATGATTGGCTCGAAGCTGTAGTGGTGTATCTAGTTCTTTGATCTGAGGTGCATCGGCAGTTCACCTTGAGGGTGTTATAGTTTGACTATACCATAACTCGGTCTCCTAGCCAGTCAAAACCCTAAGGTGTATGTTGGCTATAGCATGTTCATTGTAGGAATTAGATTGCACCAATAGGGGATCTATCTACCTTGGTAGATGAGGAGCAGCCCTATGATGATCATGAGAATCAAGTCCATGAGCTCATAGTCATGGTAGAGTGAAATAATAAAAAGAGTTTCTATTAGGATTTTTACATTGGACTTAAATCGAATGATTAATTCATATGACGGAAATTAGAATTTGATGAGATTACCTTAATCCTAATCTGGTAAGGGCTCAAGATAGAGAAACTTAATCACATAGGTAACTGCACTAAGAGGTTCGCTTTCAGTTCTGATGGGTTGCCACCATATGCTGTTAGGTGTCACTGATGGATTTTGAGAGCAATTAGAATGATTTAGATGATCGATCATACTAGTTATCTGAATCAGAAAAATTCTGATCCATCGAAAGGTATTTCGATGATGTCAATGATAGAGATCGCGACATATCCCATTACCATACGGAACTGAATCTAACTGAATCACACAAATAAGGATATGGATTTGGATATCATTTATTGGACTAATCCAGTTCAATTGATTTGAATAAGATTCAATTAGGTTCAAGAAAATCATGCTAACATACGATTGAGCCTAATGTTCTCCTTTAATAATCATTAAAGCTTGTCTCGATTGAGCCAAATGTGTTTAGGCTCACTCAAAAATCTTTACTTGGTCTGACTAGAGCTTGTCCAGATTAAAAAGGGTTATCTTAATTTATGAGATAAATTTGAGACAACACCTACCATTTTCAGTCACCTGCTAATTCCTGTTTTCGGACATTGGTCAAATGTTGACCCTGGATACTTGGACATCTGCCCATGTATCATGCACCTATAGGAGAGTACTTGGAGCCTTGTCCTCCTGCTAAAATGTAGACAAAAAGAGGGCACACACCTAGGGAGGTGTGCGCCCAATGAGGATAAAGATGGAGTCCCATAAAGATGGGACTCTAGGGTTGCTTTAGGTATTAAACTCTGTGGCGCTAAGAAGTCTTGTTTGACCCAGTCTTGGCGCCACCTTAGAAGGATTTTGAGGGTCTCTCATCTGATTGAATCAGATGATGTCATCCTATCAATCAGATGTAGATCTGATTGCACAAAGGATCGTGATTGGTTGGGATGATGTGGCACTGCATGGCGCAGCAGGATTTTTATAAACCCTGTCTGCGCCTAGAATTTAATGCTTCTGCCTTTAGCCCATACCACCCTCTAGTCCTCTCTCTCCTCTCCACGTCTAAGGGCTTTTGAGCACGAACAAGATGTGATCCAAGCAAGTGAAAGGTGCCAGAAAAGGAAGAAGACAGCACTGCTGCAAAAGATAACGGCTGTTCTTCAAAAGAAATTTTGAAGATCTTCAAGATTAGATCTAGATATAACTTTTGGAGGATTGATTGAGAAGAAGAAGATCTCTAGATCCTGTTCGAGTGGATACCGGTAGAGGTTAGGTGCTTACGTGGCTGCATCCAGAATCTCAGGCAAACATCGAGATCATCACAGGATAATTGGATTATCCAAAATAAAGATATAATTAAATTAGATTTAATTTTAATTTTAATTTTTATTATCAGATCAATAAGATCAGATCTAAGGAGTCTCAGATCTGATTAGAATCTAAGAGAAAAAATTTTGGATCTGTGTGAACCTGATCCAAAAAATAAGACTTTTTCCTTCAACTTAGTCCTGGTCTTCCGTATGTCCAGTTAATTATTGCGATTGCAGATGTCAGACAAAACAATTATTGTGCCATACGATTTAGCTCAATGCTAAGAGAAATTTCAAAATTTAAGGTCGTCTTTGGTCATTCAGCAATAAAAAGGCTTGCCAATTTGAATAATCCAAAAAATGTTACATCCCAAAGGTAGGAAAGTGGAATGGGACTTAGGGATTGCAAATGATAGAACTCTCTACGTCTGAAATCCGGACTGGGGAGTAGATGGATAAGTATTGAGGGTAAAATAGCTTCTACCAAAGTCTGGCAAGGTCTAGCCTTGTTGATCTTCTGAAAATGCCATCTAAGTTCAGGATGCAGTCCAATCTGAGGTTCAATCAAGTCAGTTTTTTGGTCAAGTTGAGCGCCAAAAGATGGGCCCCTAAATTTGATTATTTTTGAACCTCAATCAAGAATAGCTCATCCCAAAAATGACTATAGCTTCCAGTTGATATCCAAACTTATATAACAGCCAAACATCTTTACCCTAATTTTCAGCTTAGGCCTGATAATAGTATCGTCATATTAGCAGATCTCATTAAAATCTGATCTTGAACTTCAGCTGGATGAGTTTTAGCAAGGAGATTCAATATTTTTCTGGCTCTGACCTTCAATTTAGGATAGGCGACAACTGCTCCACAATGCCAAGTATTTCAATAATGAGCGACCTCGACTGTTAGCCGTCCTTGAAGATAGCCGAGCTTCTAAGATCAATTGAAACAGTCTTATTGCAATGTAAATCAGAAATCTGATCTGCGAGTTCATTGCTCCTAGTCTAAAGACTAATTCTCAAACTCAATCCATTCGATTTTAAGTTCCAACCACATAATATCAAGTGACCAATGATTAAGCTTGAAAGTATTTAATCTTTAGTTCGAACTTCAATAGATAATATCCAACCACTAGCAAGTGACGATAAATGATAGCCTACTCTCCATACCAATTTTTGAACGGTCCGAACGATCTATTAACATTTGGTTACGACTGTCACCATCAATCTGTTAAAGGATCCATCTATAACTAAGACCCATTAATCTGTTAAAGGATCCATTTATAAATAAGACCCTCCAGATACGCTTTTTTCTTTAAGCACTCTTTCCATTAAAAATTTCTGTGTACTCCTTGCAGGTTCCATCGATGAGATTTTGAACTCCATCTCCAACAATCTCCGGTAGCAATCTATTTTCTGCACCAACATGTCCTATTTGAACTACAAAAAAAATTCAACCAAAACTGTAGGAGAGCAGGCCTAATTAGCATAAATAAAAGTTATGCATCCTACTTTATTCTTCATCAATGAAAGCGAATGGAATGTAAATTCTACTTTTGCCATTTTTTTTTCTAAATTTTTTTAAAATATTTGAGTTGAGCAGGTTGAGATTTTTTTTAATCAGATCAGATAAGAAGAGGCTTTTTTATATAATTTGACCCATCCACCTAGTCAAAAATCTTTTATATATATCCAGCTTGATCTGACCAGCTCATTGATCAGTTAATGATTTGGTCTGGATCCAAAATCAAGGTCGAAACACAAAATCGGGTCGGTTGGGGCGACGCAACCATGAACGAGCTGACTCGGTTGCCCTTCCATAGAACTGAGACCTGCCTAGGGAGAACAAAAGGAGAACGCTAAATGTATACCAAACTTTCACACAAAGATGTTGGGTAGCTGAGTCGTAACTCTGCCATTGGTCTAGCCCAACAATACAAAAGAGACATGTCAGCATGATTCCTTACCCCGTCAGATCCTGCGTCACCAAATCATTTCTTGACAGCGCTCCGAAAGGAAAGAGCCGATCATCATCTTCTTACCGTCTTCTTTCGGGCGCCGTCTCCTGGACAACGCCCCACCACCCTCTTATCTTCCTTCCCTCTCTGCTTCTGTCGTCTGCCTTGACGCCTGAGACCGAGAGCGAGAGAGAGGGGGGAGAGATCGAGCGAGATGGTGATGTGGGTGTTCGGCTACGGCTCTCTCATATGGAAGACGGGCTTCCACTACGACGAGAGGGTTGTTGGCTTCATCCGAGGATACCGCAGAGTCTTCTACCAAGGCATTCGTTTCTTGACTCGCTATCGTCATCTCTTTGTCTATTTCTTAAGATCGAGTCCAGGATTTGATTTGGTGGGATTTGTGTGGGCAGGCAGCACGGATCACCGCGGGACCCCTGATTTTCCCGGGAGAACCGTCACGCTGCAGGCCTTCCCTGGGGAACTTTGCGTACGGTCCCTTTTGTCCTCACAAAAAATACCTCATGTTTTTTATTAATGTTTTGCTTAGGAAAAGTATTCCTGATCTTCTGTAGTTGAAAAATGATGATTTGGTTATTGATATTTGTTTTGGATGGACAGCATAATCTTTTAGGACTTTATTATGGCTCTTGCAGTGATTGTGTTTATTTCTTTTCCATTTTGCTTTCATTATTATAAATATGATAACCATGAGAATGCTTGTTAAACTTTAAAGATAAAATGAAAAATAATGAGGTATGATGCGGGCTCATAATAATCTGGTGAATGCTGCTTTTGTTTCGTTATAGTCCAAGTTGATATGTTTTGCTTCATCGAGATTTGTTTGTTTCTGTCTAATCTTCTCTGGATGCACCCCCATAAGGTGGCAACAATTCTTTCTTCCCTTAGGTCATCTATTCTATTATGAAATCTAAGTCTCTCTTTCACACACACACACACATATTATTATCGTATAGCTGATGCAAATTGTCTAATGTTTATATTAGATACCAGAAGGAAATACAATGTCCAGATTACCAACAGAGTCCTAAGGAATTGAGCAATGAGGAGGTATGGAAGTCCACCGGGAAATGAGGAAGTCCACTGGGAAAGGGTATCTAAGGATCAAAGTCAGAGGCTATCAAGGGTTCCATTGTGGTGTTTCCTGGAAGGACAAGGCTATCTTTGGATGAGATTGTAAGGTGACCATAATGCTTCCAGACCTCCGGTGACCGTCTTCTCCTTGAGGATGGGAGGTTGTGGCTTGAAGGCCCATAGCGAGCAGAGGAGGGAATCATGGAAGAAGTCATTCCTATAGGCATGTCATCATTATTTGGAGATCACATAGGAACAGGGTGGGAGATCGTGATGAGACTTCATTGGCGAGCTTTATTAGTCAAGTGGTACTGTTTGGTCCTTAGAGACAGCTAAAATGGAGATGCTTCCAATGTGGGGAGTCGAGCCCTTTTGCGAAGCCTCATTAGAGGGGCACGAGATGTTTCAGATACAAAAAGAGGGCCATAGGTAATCCTCTTGCCAGCAAGGTATTTGCATGATTCATGTGCTGGGAAGTGGTTAAAAGAGAATGTGATGAAGAGTTGATGCAAGCTTTGTTGGTGAGAGACAATGGGACGATTTGTCTTCCCCTTGGAGACAACCCATAGTAGATGCTTTCAATGCAGGGATTTCAGCCACCTTCCTGCTCTTGTCGGATTACGCAATGATGCAAAGAGAGATGTCATCAGTAGTCTTCTTGCCTGGTGAAGAAGATGGGAGACTTGGTTGTTGTGGAATGAGCGAAGGGGTGACAAAGATTTTGGCTAGGATCTCTTTCTTTAATGCTATAGTAGGTCAATTGCGGAAATCCATCGGAGAAGGGGGTGATGGATGAGTTGGAGAATACCTGGAAATGGAGATTGAGATGGAGCACCAGAAGATCTGATAGATACCCTTTCCCAGTGGACTTCCTCATTGATGCGGATAGAGGAGGTCGAGTGCCAAGGACTGGTAGATTTCAATGATCTCACGTAATCCTTCAAGCGGTGGTCTCCTTGGGATGGTGCTGTTGCTAGGGCCCTTTGTTTCCCAAGTTCGGATCAATTTGCATGCCTTCCCCTCCATTTTCAGTTTTGTGGGGAGTTTGAATGGGTTGAGGCTGGCTTTGCTAAGTTCATTGATCTGGATAGGAGTCATGAGAGAGGTCCATGTTGTTAGAGGCTAGGCTAATGTTGGTGGTGTATGTTAAGAGGATTCGTGAGAGGGCAAGTTTGGAGATTGAAGATTCTCTATTCTTGGTGGAGATTAGAATGGAAAGGGGGTCTATGGATCCTGAGAATGAGGGACAAGGGCATTGACAAGGTCTCTGATTTAAGAGGCTGAGATCTAGGGTAGAGTAAGGAATCTGGTGTAGACCTCTATGGAAGGATGGCTTTTAAGTGTAGAGGAGGTTGACTGATAGGATGCTTTAGGAAGGGGCGATGAGGGGAAGGCAGTGGTCCTTGACAAAGCTACAGAAGCATTGTGAGTCTTCAGGGGTTGTAGCATAACGCATCTACCTGGTATTCTTGGATCTAGTACCCTGGAGATTACATGGTTGTTTTTGTTTGAGCATTGTGGAGATTGTATGCTGGGGATTAGCCAATCATTGAGGGCCCCAGAGGCTTAAGTGATGCCCCTAGCTTGTACGCCTCTAGGTGTGATGTGCTGTCTTTTGGACGGCATCTAGGAGGGAGGGATAAGGTTTAGAGGGATAGGGAATGGGTGCAGTGGACATGAGGGTGATGGTTTTAGGAGCAGTGGAGACCAGAAAGAATCTTCTTCAAATTTTGAAATGTCAGATTTGCTATGAGGGAATGAAGCTAGGGATCAAAGTAAGGTGAGTATTTGAGGGTTTCACAAGCAAGGGGTGGTGGAGGATATTAGGCAAGGTAATTCTCCCTTGTTTCTTCATGGGAAGGAGATGGAGAGCAGAGAGGTGCCCAACCCATTAGTAGAGGAAGTTGACAGCCTGCTAGCTAATGGTGTCAAATCTAGTGAGACTACCAAGCAGGTGGTGGGAGATATTGTCACATCAATGGCAATGAAGGAGCCCTTTATGGATCTATTAGAAGGGATAAGTTATGGGTCATATCAAGGCACAAGAGCTCTTTGTTGACCCCAGCTATGTCTATTAAGCTATGACTAGGTATTTAGGCAGGTTGAGAATTATTCTTGGAGCAGGAAACATGATAGAAGATCTATGCTCAGTTCACTATCGAATTTCCGGATACTCTCCGAGTCCCAAGATGACATGGTTGACCCTTTGTTTGGCACATTCCTAGGTGAGGGGAGGATTAGGTTCGATTCCACCTCAAGGCTAAAATAGGTCATGCTTATTGCCTCAGATGCCCTTGCTGAGGTAGAAGGGAGGAAGCTACCAATGTTACTTAGAACGAGTAATTGTTAGGCTAGGAAGAAAGGTAAATTCATGCCACAAGCAGAGGAACAATCTTAGGAAGAGGCCCCAGAGACATGATATGGTTGACTAAGACTTGTAGCAAGGTATTAGGTTGATCTCACAGTCCCTCCTGCAGATGAAGCTATATTTTAACTCCCTTGATCAAGGTTCACAATCTTGGTACTGATTCTGTACTCATATTATCTTAGTACTCGATACAGTTCTCATATCATGTATAGGTCGGTATGGCATGATACAGTGTCCCTACTACACATAGGCACATATGGATACAGCATACCATGCCCTTGATTGGAAGCTTTTAGTAGAGAGATGTTTGGCGCAGAGGCTGATTGGAAGCTTTCAATGGATTGCTTGAGACTCTATAGGGAACATCAAATATTAAACTGCCTGGAATAGATGGAGATGCCTTTCTCAATGAAGGGACTGAAGTCAGCAATGTTCCAGCTGGGGGTGGAGAAAGGCACCTAGCGCAAATGGTTTCTCAGTAATGTTCTATCAAAGAAATTGGGAGGCTGTCAAGATGAATCTTTACAAGATGGCTTCAGAATTCCAGGAGGATGAAACAACCATTAAAAGATTGAATTCTGTGATAGTGGTGCTTATTCCGGAGAAGGAAGCGGCTTGTTGTGCAAGGAAGTACAGGCCTATTAGCTTGTTGAAGGGATGTTCAAAATTCTCACCAAGATGTTGGCTAACAATTTGAAAAAGGTGATAGACAACTTGTTCAGGGATGCTTAGATTGCTTTTGTGCCAGTTGCTACATCATGAATTCATTTGCCACAGTGGAGGTCCTGGCTAACTGTAGGAGAAGGGGGAAGATGTGTATTTTGCTTAAAATTTATTTTGAAAAAGCATACAATCTGCTTGATTGGAGCTTCTTAGTTGAGGTCTTAAAAGCTAAAGGTATTGATGAGAGATTAATCTCAGACTCCTGGTACCATGTATTCTACAAAAGCTTCTATTTTGGTGAATGGTCAGCTGTGTCACAACATTTAATATCAGGGGTGGTGGTGGCAAGGAGATCTTTGTCGCTACTAATCTTTGTGCTTGCTGCAGAATGCTTATCTGGTGAAGGAGCCAGGGCTATTGAAGGATTGGGTGATCAGTTGATGGCTTTAGGTGTGCTCATTCTATGATACACTGCAATACCTTTCTTTGCTGTCATGCTAAGGAGGAGGTTGGTACTGTTTTGAAGGCTTCTTAAGACTGAAGGAAAATTTCTCCAAAATTGCATTGGTCTAGGTTGGGGCTTGGACTGCGATGGGTGGGCATCTGGCTTGGTTGATGAAATATGCTTTCAGTTCCTTCTTTTGAAGTATGTTGTGTTGTCATTGATGGGTAGGTAGCTTTGGAAAGCAGAATGGCTCCAGATGTGGACCAATAATTGGTAGGATGGTAGAGTCAGGTGCTCTCATATGGTGGATGATTGGTTTTTCTGCAGGTGGTCCAAGCAGTGATGCTGATCTATATCATGTCCTTCCTTACTAGAATGGGTTATCTCAAGATTAGAGGCTATTTATAGAGATCTCTTTTGGAGGGGTACAAAGAGGAATCAACATTCTATGTAACTGGTAGCTTGGGGCTGTTAGGATGTTCCACTTCGAACGACAGCTTCTTCGCTTTGAGGGAGAGAAGTACCTTCAAGAACAACGAAATATAAAGGAAAGTTATGCTATTGTTGGTATTTAATGCAAAAAGACAAAAAATTACCACTCAAAAGATACTTTTATAATGTCTAGGCACCCCTATTTATAATAGTAAGATCCTTTGAACCTATCAATGAATGCATCTACATTTGTTTCTTGCTAAAATGGTAAGATTTTTATAAATAAGGAAAATAATCATAGAAAAGAATCATCCTTGTAATCTATCAGGATTAGATTATATTAGCCATATTTGATCATATCTCCAAGATTTATTTTACTAACTTGAACTAACCTTCTAAATTGATTTAAATCCAAGCCTGGTGTTGAATCTCTTTGCTCCCTTGGTCAGCCTTTGACATGTACCTGTGCTACAGTATCATTAGGTATTCTATAAGTTGTAATAGTCCCTCCTTCAGTTTCACTTTGTCCCCAAGGTGCAATGTGAGGGAATCAAATGCCAAGTGATCATGGTCCTTCCATGTGGCTTCTTCAAGAGTTCCATCACTCCATCTGATGAGTGCGAAGCTGCATTGACTCGTTTCCTCGGCATTGAAGAATTACCGTAGGAATATGGGGTTGATTCTCAATTGGTTCTGATGGCAAGGATGATTGAACATTTGACTCTTCATGGTACGGCTTCATCTTGGATACATGGAAGACATCATAAATTCGCACCCTAGTGGGTACCTTGAAGTGATATGCTGCTGGCCCAACCTTTTCCAACAATTTGAATAGGCCATAAAAATAGGGAGAGAGCTTAGAATAGGTCAAAGGGTGCATTGTCGTTTGTCGGTATTTAGGAAGTCGAAGGAGAACCAAATCACCAACTTGGAATTCTCTTTCCTGGTGCCGCCAGTCATAAACTTGCTTCATCTGATTTTGGGCAGCCAGAAGATGCTTTTTTAGTACCCTCAACTGATCATCTCTCTCTACCAAATCTGTCTAAAGGAAGTTGTTGCCTACTATCCCCTTGATATAAGATGGGATGTTTGGCGGAGGGCGGCTATATAAAGCTTCAAAAGGTGTGGTCCTAATGGCGGATTGATATGAAGTGTTGTATGACCACTCTGTCCATAGTAAAAACTTAGCCCAGAACTTTGGCTCATCAGCAGCATAGCATTGCAAGTATGTTTTCAACCCATGATTAAGAACTTCGGACTACCCATCGGTTTGAGGATGATATGCTGTTGCCATGCAAAGCTTAGTTCTCTGCGGCGCAAAGAACTTCTTCCAAAATGAGGAGGTAAATGTTTGATTTCGATCACTTACAATGGATCTTGGCATACCATAGAGCTTAGTAATGTTCTCCATAAAGGCTTTGGTCGCTTGCTTGGCAGTGAAAGGGTGCGCTAGAGGAATAAAGTGGGCATACTTCGTGAGGTGATCAATGATAACAAGAATAATAGTTATTCTGCTGCTCTTTGGCAATCCTTCAATGTACTCCATAGCTATGTCCTCCCAAACTTGATCAGGGATTGGTAGGGGTTGAAGTAGACCCAAGGGCTTGGCCGCTTCATACTTCATTTTTTGGCATATCTCACACTTAGCCACAAATCTGGTAATGTCCTTCAACATGTTGGGCTAATGGAAGCTTGCTTTTATGAATCAGTGTGTCTTTAGATTACCTTTGTGGCCTGCCATAGGATCTTCATGAAAGCGTGCCATGATGGTCTCCTTGAATGGTGAATCTGGATTCAGGTATATGTGGTCCTTGAAGTAGAGGAAGGGTGGCCGCCAAACATAGTCAGGCATAGATGCTGGATCTACCTCAAGTTTTTCTTTGATGCAGGCAATCTCAGGATCATCCAAATAGGTAGCTGCAATGTCATTAAGAAAAAGAAAAATGGGAGCAGAAAGAGCTGAAAGTTCACCCTCTTTGGGAGCCCGTGAGAGTGTCTCAGCAGCTGAATTTGCACATCTCTTTTTATATTGAATTTCATAGTCATACCCCAGCATGTTGGAAAGCCACCTGTGTTGGGCTGGAGTTGCAATTCTCTACTCCAGAATGTATCTAAGAGGATGGTGATCCATGCGAATAATGAACTTCTATCTAAGTAGGTAAGGCCGCCACCTTTGGACTGCTGATGCTAGAGCAAGGATAGGAGTAGATTTCGCCCATGTAATGCTTTGCTGAAGAAGGCAATTGAGTACCTGTGCTGCATAAGTACAGCCCTGATCTTAGAGTTTGATACATCAATTTTCACCTCAAAAGACTCATCAAAGTTAGGTAGAGCCAAAACTGGTGTGGTAGCTATGACTAACTTCAACTTCTCGAAGGCTTTTGTGGTTGCCTCTATCCAATGAAAAGAGTCCTTCAAAAGGTCAGTTAATGGTGCCACAATTTGTCCATAGTTCTGCACCAAATGTTTGTAATAACCAGTGAGATCGAGGAAACCACAAAGTGCTCATATGGCAGTAGGCAGAGGCCAATCAATCATGGACTGCATTTTCTCTGGATCTGCCTCCACCCCTCGAACCAAAATAATGTGCCCTAAATATGAAATGGTGGTTATACCAAGAAAACATTTGCTCTCTTTTAGATACAACTGATTGTCACTAAGGATTTGTAGGACATGTCATTGATGCTCCAGTGTTCCTCCTAAGACTTGCTATGCACCAATATGTCATCAAAGAATACCAGGACGTACTGTTGTAGCAAGGGTCTGAAGATATCGTTCATGAGACCTTGAAAAGTAGATGGAACATTGGTCAAGCAAAATGGCATGACCAAAAGCTCAAAGTGCCCATCATGTGTTCTAAAGTCTGTCTTCTCAATGTCAGTGGGATGTACCCTGATTTGATGGAAGCTTGATCTGAGATCCAATTTTAAGAAATAGGAAGCACCCACCAACTTGTCTAGTAGCTCATCAATAACTAGGATAGGGTACTTGTCCTTGATGGTGATGTTGTTGAGTTGTCGGTAGTCCACACAAAATCGCCAAGATCCATCCTCCTTTTTTACAAGCAGTACTGGTAAAGAATAGGGACTTCGAGAGGGTCAAATGATGTCGCTTTCCAACATTTCCTGCACTTGCCTTTCAATTTCAACCTTCTGCACATGTGGATGGTGGTATGGTCTTACATTCGCCGGTGGCGCTCCAGAAAATATAGGGATTCGATGGTCTTGATCCCTTGTTGGCGGAAGGCCCTTAGGCTCAATGAAGAGACCTGCAAATTCAGATAAAAGTTGCTACAATTTGAACCTTGTTGCTTCATCAATGGGTGCAACATTGGATGCTGATGGAGGTGCAAGTGTAGGGAAGAATTGGACCGTACTGTGTTGCTATTTTGGAGCCGTTGTGTAGCCTTCTACAAACACGCAATTGATCTCTGGGGCAGCTTTGTCATCTAGTCCATAGATGAGATCATCTTGGTGTTGGTCGGATGTCGTTTGCATCACCAAATAGGCTGGAGAAGAGTGGGACAACCGAAGAAATTGATGTAAAGTCACCGCATCGGAGGATTGTGGATCCTCAGGCTTGGAAACACATTTTTTCTTGTCTTACTCAAAGGTAATCTCTATGTGGCGGAAATTCCAATCCACCTCCTAATCTTCGTTTTGAAGCCATGCAAGACCAAGAACAACATTGGATCCTTTGAGGGTGATGACAAATAGATCAACGATGATCTCTGTCCCTTGAACAATTAATGGAATCTTCACGCATTTCCTAGCACACCTTAGATTTTGCCCATTATCCACCATCACATCAAGGACTTGATGGCTTCAACCTTCAGCTTTAGGCATTTAGCGATCCCGGAATTGATGAAACAATGGGTGGAGCCAGAATCCACAAGCACCAACACTGGTTGCTTTTTCAGAAAGGCCGAGCATCACATAGCCACCTGTTTCTTGGCAACTCTGGTAAGAGCATGGAAGGAAATAGATGGCTCAGTGGAGACCTCTTCAGGCATGGGTTCTTTGTCATCTGCCAAGTCATCACCAGCATCTTTATCATCTTATACTTTCCCTTCTTTAGCCTCTTCTTTTTCACAAGGTATTACCACCATAAGATGTGGCTGGCACTTGTGTCCAGGGTTCCACTTCTTATCACAATTGAAGCATATTCCCTTCTTTTGCCGGTCAGTAATTTCAGCTTGTGATAGGGTCTTCGAGGCTTTGGATGATGTTGAAGGTGTAGTCGGTCGTGGGCTTGAAGTCACTGAAGAGGCCGGAGGTTTTGGAGTTTTGGTTGGCCCTGTGACCATGCTTCTCTGTAGTGGCTGACCATTGTTGGATGCTGCCCAATTTCTGGTCTAGTTGTATGTCATCAGGGAAGTGAAAGAAAGCCATTGTTCAGCGACCTTCGCCTCGTCGAATGCTTGTAGGAGTTTGTCAGGTTTGCGGGCAAGGACCTTAACATGAATCTGAGCCTTGAGACCTCTAATGAAGGTCCCCACGAGTGTCTCCTCCGTTTACTCGGGCAACATGTTGCTAAGCTGTTTGAACTCTTGTCACGCCCCCGACCCGAGATCACGAGCCGAGGGTCATGGCAACTGCCATACACTCATAGAAAACTCTTCCTACAAGCATACAAGGCATCTTATCATGCTATCATAAAGTAACAATAGAATAATTAATCAATAAATAAAATCCAAAATTCAACTAATTAAAATCTAATTTCAGTATCCCATAAAATTCAACAATGTTCAATAGATCTTACATTGGTTTTAATAAAATTTCTATCTCAAACAAAAGTATCGATGTTCTGCATCTAATCATCCTATCTATCTCTAATCACTCTTCTATACATTTGTATCATCTTATTTCTTAAGATCTGTAAAAACAATAAAATATGAGTAATGAGCTAGACAACCTAGTAAGCAATGGTCACTTTAATTAGATTTCATCAGGCAAATAAAATAAATCATCACTTATAAAAATAAATATATCGAGTTCATTAGTTCGAAATCAATTTCTATTATGCAGTATTTTCAAAATATTTATCGTATCAAATTCAATCTTTTTGAGTTTCTTTCAAGAATTCAATTTTTCTTTTAAATTATCAAATTTTTATCAATCATTCTTATCAGTAATGAGCTATGACCACATTATCCCTGTAGTAGGGTCATAACACTGCGTATCATCTTGCGGTGAGCTGGGAATCATCTGACAGCAATGTCCTTCGGAATCGCTGGTCTACTGGCGGTTAGTCGTTGGTCTGCTGGCGACATAAACCTTCAGGACTAAATCTTTGCTAACATATTAGTCCCCACTAGCAGGGTCCTCCACATAGTCAGGCTGGGAGTTCAATTCATTTTAATTCATATTTCTTTTCATAATTCATGTTTCTTATTTCAATTCGTTAAGAATGCAATAATCATGTGTTATCGAAATCAATTAAGTGTAATACATAATAAGATCAATACTTTTAATCATGATTCATCATAACATTTCAAAAATAAAATACTTTCAATAACAAAATATCACCATCAAATTCATGCATCATTTCATAAATCATGTCAAGTAAATACATTATAATTTGCCGATAAATCTAGAAAAAATAAAACATTACTTACCTCATACGCATTCCAATAAACCCATATCATTCTTATAATTTCTTTCTAAAATCTTCTGTTCATAGATCATGTTGTAGTATCCCACTATCAGACATCTACAATCCTATAAATGATCAATTTCAATAATTAGAAAGGGTACGACTAATATGAAAAGATAGATTGACGACAATCACGTCTAATGGTCTGGGTTTGTCTGACCATCCTAACCTCATCGATCAAGATTAGACTAGGGGACAAATGGTTCAGAGTCTGTTTATCTAGATTAAATCGGATTCAAAGTGGTAGGTTCGAGAATTTTTCATTAAGTTCACAAATCAAGTGGAGAGATAAAGTCAGAGGAGAGAGAAACTATGAAGATGAATCAAAACTAATCAGGTGATATGGTTCAACAATTTCTATCGATTAGATCAAGATAATTCAAATCAAATCACGATGAAATCACCACATAGATAATGCAATAGAATCATAGATGATAAAATCTAAAGCATTTGGTCTGGCTAAGGTGGATGCCAGTACACTGTTTGACGATCATGGATTAGGACTCTCCTTCACTAGGATCATTCAAAATCAACATTAATCTTTTCAAAGATTTAGAAAATCCTAGGAAAGAGAGATTATGAAGAGACAAGCAATCTAGAGAGAGAATTTTAGAGAGAGAAAATAGGGAGAGAAAGTGGAGAGGGAAAGAAGAGAGAGGAGAGGGAAAATCTTCTTCTACTTTTTTTTTTCTTTTCTTCATTTCCCCTTTTTTTTCTAAAATCTAATAATTCCTAATAGAGAGAGAAAATAGGAGAGAGGAAGTAGAGAGAGAAAAGAGGACTTCAAACTGAAGTTGGGAGAGACTCTTCATTCTTTCTTTTTCTTTCTTTTTCTTGTTCCTTTTTTTCTTTTTTCTGGGCTTTGCCTTCACGGAATAGAGGACCTTTGCGTCCTCTATTTGTTTTCCTTCATGGAACAGGGGGTTTCGTTCCCCTTGTTCTTGGTGCCAAGGGAGGTCTCCTCTCGGCTAGTGATGCTTGTGATCGAGTGTGCGGGCCACGACCACGATGGATGACCCAACTCCGACGATCGGTGGTGGCAACCAGTGGCGGAAAACAAGGGAACACGGACGGTGAAAATAGGGGTTTCAGAATCCCAAATCGTTCTAAAAAATCAACAAATAAAAACCTAAAATCTCAGTCTAAACTTTGAGGAGCAATCAAAGAGGAAGTTTTCAAGGGATTACCTGGGTTCTTAAAGACCTTTTGACCACAAAATCTCCAGCACTTGCCTTCAAATTCGAGAACAGGAATCGGAAAGAACTCGGGAAAAATAGGAAGAAAATCGATGAATCTCAGCAATGAAAGGCCGTGGAAGGGAGAGGGGATTTCAATTTATAGGGAGAAGTTTGAGTTTGGACGAGATTTGATTCCTTCTTTGGATCAAAAGTAGACTCCTAATAGGAGAAGTCCTCCCGTTGGCGCCCTGTTTCCCCTTCCTTTTTTTTTTTTTTTGCTTTGAGGTCTATGCAGAGATCTTATTGGGCCCTTCTCTTTGAAGTTGGGCTGGGTTAAACTGGGTTGGGGTATTACAACCATGTTGACATAACTGGATGAGAGTCGCCATGAAGTTTGTCATGCGGTTTTGGCTGAACCTAGACATGATTCCATGAAAAAATCCCGCCTAGGATGGTCGCCCCACTTGGATGAGATACTACTTGTACCATTGAGGGGCATCATCATCAAGGTGGAAAGCCGGCAAGGGAACTTTGTTTGCATTCTCCACCGCTATGGCCTAAAAATATTGGTCGCTACCACTGAATTTTGGAAAATCCATATGCGTAGCTTTCCCTTATAGGCCACCACGTTGTTGGACCGCCGAGGGCTCCTATTGCCGCTTTGGCTGGCCATAAGGAGGGTGGTAAAAACCATGAAAATCTTGACCTGCATGCTGTCCTAGACACCCGACAGGGTTGTAGTGTTGCAACTCTTTAGGTGGAATCCTATCAAGGGGTCTGTGGTGGGCCGGAATGTTGGTGATATGTATCGGAGGTAAATCTTAGACGAAATCAGTCCCTTCATCTATACCTGATTGGCCACCCCCATAGGAAAAAACAGTTGACCCTAAAGATGTAGTATAAGGGGTAGTATAAGTCCCAAATGTCATGGGTAGCACAGCTACATGGTTGTAGGGCTGATGCAGTGCTGATCGTATATCGATTGACCCCAAAAGTGTGATTTGGGCCTCCTTGAAGGCTATTAGTTATAGACTACCAAGCTGCTTGCTATATGATAGCATGATGTGAGTGGACTTCTCCAACGACCTCAACGGGCAAGTTAGGATGGCTGGTTATTTGGGGTACTACTGTAGCGATTTCCCTCATATGGGGGTTGAGCACTTGTGAGGAGTTCACCTCCACTCCTTCGGTAAACACCGGAGGGGGTATGGTATTCTCAACTCGTTACTACTTATCCTGTTTCGGATTAGAGCGAGAGGACTAAGAAAATCCGGCACCATTGTCTTATATAGGAGCATCGGAGTGTGTTGATGGACGCTCTCCTCTTCCCTGACTGGAAACTTCCCCTTGCAAAGGGTTTCTTCGATGCAGTGCATGGACGCCGTTACGTCTAGTTGGCTTGGCTTCCCATATGAACTCGAAACATTGCCTCGAGCGGTGGCTACTCTAAGAGTTGATTACCATGACAAGTTGCCTCCGTTGAGTCCTCGATCGCCATAAAAGATTTGGTTGATGTGTTCGTTGGTGAAGATCGCCGGAGTTAGTATCCCGGCAATGGAACTAATTTGTTAGGATGTTTTGCTTCTAACGACGGCTTCTTTGCTTCGAGGGAGAGTACCTCCAAGAACAATGAAATAGGAAGGGAAGTTATGCTATTGCTAGTATTTAATGCAGAAAGATAAGAAATTACAACTCGAGATGCTTTTATGATGACTAGGCATCACTATTTATGATAGTAAGATCCTGTGAACCCATGAATGCATCTGCATTCGTTTCTTGCTAAAAGGATAAGAGATTTTTATAAATAAGGAAAATAATCGTAGAAAAGAATCATCCTTGTAATCTGTCAGGATTTGATTATATCAGCCATATTTGATCTGCCAAGATTTAATTATATCAGCCATATTTGATCACATCTCTAAAATTTATTTTACCAACTTGTACTAGCCTTCTAAATTGGTTTAAATCTAAGCCTGGTGTTGAATCCCTTTGCTCTCTTGGTCAGCGTTTGATATATACCTGTGCTACAATACCATTAGGTGTTGTATAAGTTGTAACAGGGGCTAGTTTTATAGATTAAGGGAACAGGAAATGGTGGGGTCCTAAATCTCAGGGACTGTAAGGGACGTCACTTGGCAGATAACTTTGGGGGATAAGAAGGCCAGAGCAGCTACCATGGACACAGGTCATCAGGGGATCTTGTTATATAGGGCCTTTCAATTGCATACCTCTGCAAAGCTGTCATCCTTCTGGAAAAGGGTACTAAAGGTTGTGCCAGCCTTCTCTAAAGGATTGCAGAGGCAGGATTTTGGCATGACAGGTGGATGGGGCAGTTCTCCTTGACAGACTATTTCCATCTCTCTATGAGCTTGCTTGGTGCAAGGATGGCAAGGTCCCTGAATTCTTCAAGATGATGGAGAATAGTGTCTTGGGTGCCTACATTCAACAGGGTCTTGTGTGAAGAACAGTTGAAGGACATGTCTCAGCTGTTTCAGGTGCTTTGAGATTCTGAACCAGATCTATATAAACCATTGCTGATTTGGAGGTGGAATGCTTTGGTGTTTTTTCTGTGAAGAGCTTTTGTATATTTCTGAACCATGGCGGTGTGTAGTGCCCGATGGCAAAGAAGTCATGGACTTGGCTCCCACTCTTAAAGGTCAAAATTTTGAGATGGTTGCTCATCAAGTATCAGATTTTATCATCTAGATTTTGAGGAAGTGAGTGTGGACTTTGTATGTTGTGTCCAGCTTGCTCTCCAGACCATGCAACACCTATTCTTAAGGTGTCCCTTTGTCTGATCATTATTATGGATGCATCTGAAGCATAGGCTTAATATTAAAGGGTAGCCTGGTTCTGAGCAATCCCTGTGGACCACATGGCAAGCCAAAAGAGTGCCATGCTAGACTCGAGAGATTAGGGATTTCACCGTTTTGGCCTTGGCATGGATGATTTGGCTTGAAAGGTGTGAGATGTTTCAGTAAAAAATAAAGGAATGCTATGCAGGTTCTGCATTCCATGAATAACTTCATTAAACCTTGGACAGGAAAAACTTGTGGGTGGAGGAGAGCAAAGAAAAGGAGGGAAAGAATTTCAAAGGTACAAGATCATGGATAGCAGGAATTGAGTTCTGTTTTGGTGCGTATCTTGGTGTCTGTGGTGTGGTGTGCAGTTTTAAGAGATCTCTGTTAGGGGAAAAATGATGTACCTTTATTATATTTCGCTATGTGCAAGTATCTGGAACCAATCTGGGATCAGTCGTAACTAGAAGCAAAGTTGGGGCTACGGGGGGCAAGGGGTGGCGTTTTCTCTCCTCCCCTGTTCTTTTTCTCATTTCATATTTATTGAAAAGTGGGGTGGATTGGTCAACCATTTTGCCTAAAAAAGATCAACAGAGTCCTAACCTGAATGGGATCCTTATTCGCATCATGCTCTTTGATAGAAGTGGTGGGAAAATAAATTGGGCTTAGGGCTTAGGCTTGAGCTGCTAAGGTACTCAAGCTGGGGTCAGTTCTGAGGCCAATTTGGTACATGGAACTCCTTTACTAGGGTTGGTAGATGCTGATGAATGTTAACTGTTGTTGCTAAAAACTGTGCGCTTCGGAAGCGGAGTGGTTGGCTGCTTACAGGAGATGCTGGAGTGACCTGTAAAATAAAGTTCGAGCCGAAGGAGTTGACTCCGACGAGGACCCTTCGACGCTTAAGTCAGCAGAAAACGATTAAGCAACAACGTATTTTTTGAGAGGGATTTCTTGTTTACTTGGGTTCTCGGGGTTTGTGATATTTGTAGAGGAGAAATATCGTGCGGTTTCGCAAGTCTCGGGCCGTTAATCATGCTGTTATGGATGAGATATTCACTCCGCGAGATTAGGAAATTCAAATATCCTTTTTTCTTCGTAAGCTAGATGAGTGGTGTCACCTCATGGTACATGAGGGTCCCATCTATTAATTGCATTAGTTGTCATGTCTTCTTAAGGTAGGTGAGTGGTTGTCATATAAATTAGGAGGCCATTAATTAAGGTATCAGAGTGGATCACGTGATGGGTGGAATCCAAGTAGAGTCTCAGCTCAGCACATATATGGTTTCAACTCGGATGGCCCATCCCATACCTCGGATAGCTTATAGCAGTAGAGTATAGCTCTTCCCAGCAGCATATAAATCCAAGGCATCGAAAATACCTCCGTAACATTACCCCCTATTCTTGAGTCTGAGAATCAGACGAAAGGAGTATTGTTGACACGATGCCTCGGGCCTAGGGACATCTATCCATGTATCCCTTGAAGGCATCTGATCCTCCTTTAATGCGGGCAGCAGAAGCAGTTGAAGAAAAGCTTCAATTTTGAGCCGATCTAAGGCTATTGAGACTTAGGCCGATTGAAGTCCGTTTTGAGCCAAGACCGATCGAAGGCCGTTGAAGTCGAGGCCGATCATAGGCCGTTGAGGCTTAAGCCAACCAAAGGCTGTTTTGAACCATGGTTGATTGAAGGCTATCGAAGCTGAGGCCGATCATAGGTCGTTGAGGTTTAGGCCGATCAAAGACCATTTTAAATCAAGGCCGATCGAAGGTCGTTGAAGTTGAGGCTGATCAAATGCTGTTTTGAACCAAGGCCGATCGAAGGCCGTTGAAGCTAAGGTCGATCATAGGCTGTTGAGGCTTAGGCCGATCAAAGGCTATTTTGAACCAAGACCGATCGAAGGCCGTCTCGAACTGGAATTTTTGCTGACCTCGATCTTTGGGTAATGTGATCCTTTGAGGCTAATTTTTGGGGGTTCTCTCCGATGACATAGGCATTATCTTGGTCCTCACCTCATCTTGGTGGCCTTAGTTCGATCTCCACTTCAGCTTAAGTGCTTGAAAATTTGTTGTTTTACAAAAAGAAAGATACAGAATAATAGATGGGGCCTGAAAAACGTTTTACCATGAGTGTTGTGAGCTTTGTTTGAGAGCTTTTAAGTTCTGCTTGACTCCTCTGTTATTTGTCTTGACTTAAACTAGAGTTTTGCCTCAGTTTGGGCTTGTTTTTTGCTTTGGATTAGCCTGATTTTTCTTCAGATTTGCCTTGAACTTAATCTCGGATTGGTCTTCAGAATGACCTCTGAGCTCGGGATTTTGTTGATTTTAGCATTCTGAGCTCGAATTTTCGTTGATTTTAGCATTCTGAGCTCAGATTTCTATTTATTTTAGCATTCTGAGCTCGGATTTGGGAGATCGGCTTCGACCTTTACTTTGGCTCATTATGATCCTTGCTTTGAATTGGTCTTGGCCTTCACTTCAGCTTGATTTTAGCTTAAAACCCATGATTTTATGGGAAGGAAAGAAAATAAAACAAAGAATAAGGGCTTGAAAGCCTTTTACCATGAGAGTTTTGGTTGAGAGCCTTTGAGTTCTATTTGACCCCCTCTCTGTTATTTGTCTCAGTTTGGAGCTGGAGTTTTGTTTTGGTTCAGCCTTCATTTTGACTTCAGATGAGTTGCATCTTCACCTCAGATGGGTTGGATCTTTACCTCAGATTGGTGTTCATTCTCATCATATAAAGGCTTGAACTTTAGTTCCGACTGGCCTTGACCTTAACCTCAGATTTGCTTGGCCTTGAGCTTGGGACCACTAATCGGCGGCTTCAGAGCCACTACGGGCCAACCCAGCAAGGATTGGCACAAGCAGGTGCTTCGAGGGTGCACCGAGAGGCTTCACGCTTATTGATGCTGGCTTTGGTGCCTTTAACAGCCTTGACTGCGATGGGAGCATGCAGATTGTGGCACGCGAGCGACTTTGGCCATGCTGGGAGCGCATAGAGCTTCGGCAATGCGGGAGATGCATGGGAGGGATTTTGGCGCTGCTACGAGCTGCCACAGTCATGCGGGAGGCTCCGACGTTGGTAGGAGTTTGCATGCCATGGATGCATATGCGGTGGGCTCTAGAGCCTCTGATCCTACGTGTTACGTGTGCAACAGCGCAGGGGACTTTGTGGCACCCGATCTGATGGCTTTGAGGGTGTTGATGCAGCGGGTGCGCGGGGGGAGAGGCATTCAGTTCCATCGAAAAGGCTTCAGGCCCTCTTCTCTCTCTTGCAAGTTGGAGAAGAGTTTCTGATCCAGGAGTCATGAAAAGGCTTTGTGCTCGGAGAAGATAAGTCATGGGAGCCAGCTTTTCGTAAGAAGAGTCTGATCTCAAAAGCAACCTTTCTGTCTCTATCCTGGCCCATGATGGAATAAACATCAATCACTGTAGGGTGATGGGACGAGCATTACTGCGCCCATTCGGTAAGAGAGCCAAGTTAAATTTTGAAATGAAAAATGCACGGTGGCTAGCATGCGGGGGATCATGGGCTCCACTTAGAGGGTTGCTCACAAATGACTTTGATCACGTTCGAGGTTAGACGTGCTAGGGAGCGCATGAACTTCGGCTCATGGGGGAGGCTTCAAAGCCTCCATTGCCGGCTTCGGCTGCACCTGGGAGCACGGTGAAGGACCTCAGCCGGACACAGGACGAGCGGAGGGACTTCGGTCGGATGCGCTCGTAGGCGGAAGGACTTCAGATGGATGTGCTCGTTGGCGGAAGGACTTCGATCGGACGTGCTTGCGGGTGCGAGAGTACGGGACCGTTGATCTGGCAACTTCGACGGTGCTGGGACCGCTTGCAGGCCATCGATCCGACCTCAGTGTCATCAGTGAAATGCAGCAGGCACGGGAAGGGCGGCGGTAGGTGTCCTCGGTGTTGATTGGGTGTGCGACGGATTGGGGGGAGACCCGTGGCCCCCTCTCCCCCCTTTTCTTTTCTTCTTCTTTGGCGATGGCTGGACTAGGTGCCGGCCAAAGGGAGATGCGTAGAGGCAGTGGTAGGTGTCCTCGACGTTGATTGGGCGTGGATGGGCATGGGGGAGGCCTGCGGCTCCTCGATTTGGCCTTGGTGTTAATGCCGGGGAAGCACGCAACATGAGGAAGGAGGCCGATCTGGCCTCGATGTGTGACAGGGAGCACTGGAGGTGCATGGGGAGGCGGCGGCGCTGTCGATCCGACTTCAATGAGCGATGGAGGTCCCATCGGCGTAGCTCGGAGAAGCTTGGGACCGCGCAGGGGAAGCCATGGATCTGGTGTCGGAGGAGACCTGGGCGCATTGGAGTTCGGTAGAGCTGCTTTTTTTTTTTTGCAATAGTCGAGCTCGGCTCTGGTGAGCATGCATCGGGCGGGCCATGGCCTCTCCCCTTTCTCCTTCGGCGACGATTGGCTTGGGCGTCGGCCGTAAGGTCACATGGAGGTGGCATCGATAAAGAAAAACATGCCAAAGAGGTGTCGGTCGGAGGAGGATCGTGCGGAGAGGTGGCGCATTGCCGATCCCGATGCGGCGCATTGCCGATCCCGGCTCGGCGCATGGTGCAGAAGGTCGAAGATGCACGAAGAGAAGCTGTGAACTGCCGATGGAGCATCGGGAGGTGGTGACACCATCGATCTGGCCTCGGTGCAACTTGAAGAAGCTTGGGGCCGTACGAGGAAGGCTGCGGATCTAGCATTGGAGGAGATTTGGGTGCGTTGGAGTTCGGCAGAGTTGTTTTTTTTAATTCTGTCATTTATGACAGGATGGGAGTTGGAAAGGGAGGAGTCGGTGCAACTTTCAAAGCATACGTCTGATTCCTCATGCGCGCCTCTGACAAAGCCGAAGTCTTTTGCATGCCTCTGACAAAGCTGAAGTCTTTTGCATGCCTCTGACAAACCACTGTAGATCCGAGGCACTTCTACATCCTAGCTTCATATTTTTGAATCATTTCGATGGGCGGAATGCTCATATCTTGAAGATCTGCCTATTTTCTTCTCTGGATGCTATAAAAAAATTCAAATTTTTTATTTTAAATATATCTAAATATAAATAAAAAGCCAAGAATAATGAGAGATTGATATAATCTCCTTTATTTGGATTTTTCTTTCCGATTAAAACCTCTTTCGCATATGGAGCCTCCCAACTTCGAGCCCGACCAAGACAATCTTTGGGGGTCGTCAACTGATCAGATCGGAATTAGGAGGTAGCGGCTCCTGCATTATTTTTTGAATTAAAAGGTGGCCCACCGCTGAACCCATCGTAGGGTTGTGCCAAAGAGGCTTTGTTAATAATTTCGATCTGCTTGTCGAGCTGTTGAAGTTTTTTTCTCGATGACGAGGTTTCAAGCAGTGTATGCCTCGGATTGTTGGGGAGTGGCGATCGGGATTTAAATCATGCTCCGATTGCGGGCTGAGAGAGCGTCGATGGGTTTGTCTCCTCAGACGTCGAGAAGGCTCGACTCGCAATTGCGGTAAAGAAGCTGGCGTTTGCAGTGGTACCATTACTGGGAGCGCAATCGGCACCACCGAAAGAAGTACAGGCTGCACCATACAAGATGGTGCAGGGGCAGCCTGGCTTGGCTGTGGTGCCGTCAGGGGAGGCGCAAAAGCAGTCTAGATCGCCTGAACGGTGGTTGTTAAGGTATTAACCTGCTGGACGAGTAGGTTGAATTAGTCCATCGTCAGTCGATGGAGAAGGTTCGCCACCGAGGGCTGAACAAGATCGTCAGCCTGAAGATCCGCCTGATAGGAGGCGGTGGCGTCGGTTAGACGAGACGATGCCTTTCTGAATGGCATGTTTGAAAGTAAACCTTTTCTCTATTTGTTGTTGCTGAAAACTATGCGCTTTGGAAGCGGAGCGGTCGGCTGCTCGCAGGAGATGCTGGAGTGACTTGCAAAATAAAGTCCGAGCCGGAGGAGTTGACTCCGACGAGGATCCTCCGATGCTCAAGTCAGCAAAGAATGATCAAGCAACAACGTGTTCTCTGAGAGAAATTTCTTGCCTACCTAGGTCCTCGGGGTTTGTGATATTTGTAGAGGAGAAATATCGTACGGTTTGGCAAGTCTCCAACTGTTAATAATGCTATTATGGATGATATATTCACTCCGCGAGATCAGGGGATTCAAATATCCTTTTTCCTTCATAAGCTGGATAAGTGGTGTCACCTCATGGTACATAAGGGTCCCATCTATTAATTGCATTAGCTGTCATGCCTTCTTAAGATGGGTGAGTGGTTGTCATATAAATTAGGAAGCCATTAATTAAGGTGTCAGAGTGGACCACGTGATGGATGGAATCCAAGTAGAGTCTCAGCTCAGCGCATATATGGTCTCAACTTGAATGGCCCATCCCATGCCTCGGATAGCTTATAGCACTAGAGTATAGCTCTTTCCAGCAGCATATAAATCCAAGGCATCGAAAATATTGATGAGTGTTACCCTACTTTTTGTTTTGGTCAAGCTTGGGAACTGTGCCCTATCCGTGAATCTCTATTTTTAGACATCTAAACCAAATTCAACCTCAATCCTTGTGGCCATAGGACTTTTCAGCTCTTTAACTTGTGAGTTGAATACTAGGTTCGTATAAACTTACCTGATATTGATTCTAACCCTCTGTTTGGTATGAAGAATGGAATGAAGGAAAGATGGATGGAGGAGGAAGGATGGATGAGAGAGGATGGATGAAAGGTTTATCAATCCTTTTATGTGTTTGATAAAACATGGAAGGATAGATAGAAATAATTTTCTCCTTTATTTGGTATAGGAGGAATGAAATGAAGGTTGGATGATATTTATATAACATTTTTATCAAAATATTATTATTATCAATTTATAATACTTATTTATACAAAAAAAACTAAACAATATATTAACTTATAATCATTATAATTTATAATTATATAAAAATTATATAAATATTTAATTTTTAATTTAATTTAATTTAATAAATAATTTTGTTGGTGCGAAATCTGGTTGACGCAGGAGTCGATGATGGAGTCGAAGAAGACAAGGTCGCCGTCGTTGACCTGCAAAACAAGTCTTGTCTGGAGTCGGGGGTGGTGGCTCCGGCGAGATCCTCCGACGATCAAGTCAGCTCTTTTGACCAACAGAAATGGAGTACTTAGAGAAATTTAAAGCAGAGTTTTGGGGTAGAAGATGAGAGCTTAAGAGAGCGTATCTGGAGGATCTTTTATATAGACGGAACTTGTAACAAACTGATGGTGACAGCCGTAACCACCTGGTAGTGGGTCGTTTAGAGTCACGTAGAGTTTGTTACGGAGAGCGAGTGGTTGTTTGTTGCGATGCGCTAGTCTGTGGGATTTAATAGTTGAAGCTCGGATAGGACAGTCATGGGCGGTGAAGAACTCCTAGTTACAGTAGTTCCGGTGAGGTTCGGATGTCCTTAGGATCAATCGCGCGTTGACCGATATTTGCTGCATTAAGAGTAGATGTCGAGGTCCTTTTAATGGTGGAGAGTTCTTCTGGAAAGAGTTCTTTTGGGCATCTGGAAGGAGAAGTTCGGAAGGAGTTCGACTGGAGGAAAGGTCCGGAAGGAGTTCGACTGGAGAAGTCTGGAAGGAGTTTGACTGTAGAAGGAATCCGTATGAAGGAGAAGTTCGACTGGCGGAGAAGCTCGTTTGAAGAAAAAGTCCGGGAGGAGTTCGGAAGGCTTACGGTTAGCGGGAGTTTGACTAGAAGGAATTGAGGCACGTACGGATGACGAGGTCCTCACGGGTTACTGTAAGGAGTTCAACTTGAAAGGAATCATCCTTAGACGATTGGAAGGAATTCGACTGGGAGGGATCTTTTGGTGGCCTAAGAGGAATTCGATCGGAGGTCTCAAGGTGGTTCGCAAAGATCCACCACACTTAATAAGGAGTAGGAGTTCGTCCCGAGGAAGCTTATTTAGCCTAAGATCTTAATATGGGACCTAACGGTGATAGTAAGACTTGGTTTGAAGGAGACCTGGTTGGAAAGAAGTTTGGCCCGCTTCCAGGTTGGCTAGGCTATACTACCCAGTAAACGGATAGCTAGTACTTCAATTGCTTAAGCAACTGCTTTCACTGTTTAAGTTCGTCCGAAGGAGGTTCGACTGGAGGGAGCTAACTGCTCATAGCGGGAAAATTTAGTTGCTTGTATTATTCAAGCTCGTCCGGGGGAAGTCCGTAACGTCCTGTAGATTCTGAAGTTAACCTGTATGGCCGAGGGGGTCATCTGGTAGATACGGATTGAAGATCAGCCTTCTTGGGATGAACTAGAGCAAGAACTTTCACTGGTCGAAGTTCGTCTATGGTTGCCACTACCGGATGGGGTCATCCTGAGATTGGCTGAACTTCGGTAGGAGCGGATTTATCCCCAACAAATTTTATAAATAAATTATTAATGAATTAATGATATATTATTTATATAAATAACTAGTTAATTTATAATTTAAGTTAAATAATTAATTAATATCATATAAATAGTTAATAAAAATAGTAAATAAAAATAGAGAAATGAAGATAATTCTAATTACTTAATTATAATTATCAAAATTATGTACTAAAATTAAAATAATTAATAATAAAAGTTAATAGTATATGATTAATAATATAAATAAAAACATATATAAATAATATAAATGAAAAAGTGAAGAAATATTATAGTTTTGTTAAAAAAATTAATGAGGGATAATTTTGTCAATGCAAAAACCCATCCATCGATGCTCCATCTATTCTTCCTGCATTCTAATTTGGGAGGATATAAATTGGTGGGCTAAAGTAGATGGACAATCCTTCTTTTTCATCTATCCTTTAACTTTTTGAACCAAACGGTGGATGGAGGCCATCCATCCTTCCAATCTCATCCTCTCCCTTACATGACATTAACCAAACATAGGGTAAAGTAGCCCTAAACTGAATATCATTCTTGCAGGAAAGAAAAAGGCAATCAAAGCACATTGGAACCATATCATGGTAGATGCTTGTAAACAATTATCTTTTCTAGCTCCATTTTCTTTCCTTAGCATGTTCTGCTGACGTAACATTTGGTATATATGAATGAAGTTTCTCAGAAATGCATTTTTTGCGCAATTTATCATTATCATTAAGTAAATGTGTTCGAAAACAGATTCATTTTGGCTATACCATAGAATGGGAATAAGAGGCTACAGTGAAGAAAATTGGTGGGAAAATAGTAGAAAGATTGTTGAACTTCCTAAAAGATACAGAGATACCCCTTGAAAGACACTGCTTGCTAGTTTGTTTGGCAGTTACCAACTGTTCACTGCTGATTTCTTTAGTGCTTAGAAATCTATTTCCTTCCTTTTGGGCTTTTACTAACCCTCATATCATACTTTTCGCTTAAACATTGTTTTATGCATTTATTTCTTGTAGTAGTATGTTATCTTCTATGATTTGGTCACCTATTGGGTCAAGCTGCACTCTTCTGGACTAGACTTGCAAGCTTTAACCCACAAGCCCTTATTGTCATGTTCTTGTACACTTTAAATTAATGCCTTCATTTGATAAATAAAAAATATGCTGCCTTTTAGAATGTTTAGTATCTTGTGTAGTGATAATGAGTCTTTGCTATGCTGCATGCATATATGTGCAGTTAGCTGGCACGTGCAGTCACTTGTGCAAACATCAAACCTATATATGCGTACAAGCATGAAAACATTCATATGGATTTAATTTTCAAAGAGACATTTGCTTCGCATATTTATTTCAGTTTATTATATTAGTTTTAGTCATGAAATGTTGAACCGGCCTGAGTTTAGGACGTACTAAACTGTATCAACGGTCAAAAGGTGCAGTTCATTCGATTCGAAATGCCGGTGAAAATGGAGCAAGGGAGAGAGAAAGAGAGGAAGAGAGAGAGGAGGGGAGGGAAGGAGAGAAAAAGACCGGTCCACGAGAGGAGATTATAGAGGGAGATAGAGAGAGGGGGAGGGAGAGAAATGGAGAGAGGTGGCGGGGAGGCCGCCGTGGCTGTTGGATGGTTGAAATCAACCCCATGGATACTGCAGGATCAAAATATGGGTGATCCACCCCTGTTCATTGCATTTTTTTAACGCAATGCATAGTGAAGCCAACAATAGATTTGCCGGCTTCACTTAAACAAATCCATTGCTGGCTTCACTGTGTATCACTAAAAAAAATGCGATGAACAGGGGTGGGTCGTCCCTATTTCGAACCCACAGCGTCCGTGGGATTGATTTTGGCTATTTGGCAACCCTTTAGCAGCCTCCCTGCCGCCTTCCCCTCCCTCCATTTCTCTCCTCCCCCCTCTCTCTCTTTATCTCTTTCTCTAATCTCCTCTCGTGGAGGACCGTGGAGCCTTAGAGTCCTTGGCGGCCCTTTGAGGGCCTCTATGGCCCTCTGATGGCCACTATCAGCATCTTTGCCGGCCTTCCATTCTTTCCCTCTCTCTTCCTTCCTCTTGTCTCTCTCCTCCTTGGTTGTCCCTTGTTTTCTTGTCGGTTTGGGCCCGGTGGTCCAATACCGGGGCGTACTGACTCGTACCGCTTGCTAGCTAGCATGGGGTCCGGTTCTGAGATGGTGAACCTTGGTTTTAGTTAATTGCTGCACTATGCTAACATCAAAATTTCCTTTCGCTTTCATGATTTTAGTGGGGAGTCGCATACAAAATATCTGGAGAGAAAGATCAGAAGAATGCATTAGAAGTAAGACTATTTCCAATGTTTGTCATCATTTTAATGAAACATTTGTCAGTCTAATTTACTTTGAGGTGCTTTGCATGCATATGCTCTGACATCTTATAGTAACTCATTTCCTCAATTTGCATATAAATCATCTGAAACCAAATAAAATTCTGGACAAGGTGGATGTATTGTCTTGTTGAGTTTTTGCTCATTGCTCAATATGAATTGAAGTGATATTTTCATTTTTATATGAACCACGTTGTAATAAATTTAATAGAGACATTACAGCATCATGCTACATCTTAATTGATGCATTTCATGAACTTCTCCAAGATGCTTAATCCTCATTCTTGGTATAATGCAATCCAATTACATACATATTCTAACTATGGTTTCTATGCTCTCTATTCAGTTCACCTGAATGAGATGTATGGATCTGGTGGTGAGGTAATCAAAGATCATCTTTGTAGGTGTTAGGACTTAGGATTACAACTTCAAAGCCCAGGTTGTGTTATTTATGAATGTTGGATTGTGGTCGTGCAATTAGATGAAGATTTTGAGAGATTTGGTTTCTGCTTTCAAATTGTAAATCTTGGATGCCCTTTTTTCTTTCAGGCGTTTAAGTGTCCCTATGCATCAGAAACTGCTGAATACCTTTTCAGCTCTCTTTCCCATAGTTACTTTTTTTTTCTTTCGCTTCTTTGTTATTTTAATGGGGTAGGTAGGGTTCAGCTAGACTTTGGAACAGGAAGAGAATCTTTGTACAAAGTCTAAAAGAAACTTGTCTAAGATTGTTGAAAGCAATCTTGTTTCTTGTTTATTGGTGTCATAAAGGTAGTGGAAGATCTTTTGATGTTGAAATATTTGGTCATTAATATGTATGGTGGCATGGTTTCATGTTATTTCTTCCAGTCTCTAGAGGGTGTTGGGCAAAAATCATTTTTTTGCCTTTGCCCAGCAAATATAGATATAATAAGAGAGGATGTGGTTGCACTTCTACCATCGAAACATTAAAAGCATAGCTCTGAAAAATATCATTCTAATGCAGCTTTTCCAATAAAATTGGAATTAGAATGAAAACTTTGGATGCTAGGGAGGTGTTGAATTTGTGCCGAAAATTCAGAGGAAGAGAAAAATCAATGCAATCGATTGTGGCCAGGTAGAAGCTCCACTATGGTATGTAAGATAGGATGGGCGAACATAAATTGGAAGAGGAGCTGGAGCGAGTCACTCTCTTCCAAGGCCGAAAACACCACCTTGGCTGATCACTCCAAGGATATAGCTTTCATACATTCACTTGCAAACCTTAAGAATTAACCAAAATGGAGAAGATAGAGAATAGTGAAAATGCAAGAACGATTCTGACAAGAGAATTCTCACTGATGAATAATTCAAGGATCTCAAATATGATTACAAGAGAAGCCTCACTGTGGGTATTATAAGAAATACAAAGGGACTTTTTTCTTCAACTTTCTAATATAGGATTCTAAGTGCTATTCCAAGTCAAAGAACCTTAACTACTAACATTCTTAATAACATCAAAAGTTCTAAAAAAGAAAGTATATAGAAATCAAAACTTCCTAGAATTAACTAAAATCAAACTTTACTAATTGAGATAGGAAATTAACTAATTATCGAAAAACTAGTTGTCCCGAGACTAGTGCATATGGGACCCGCCACCCGAGCGGTGGGCACCTATGACCCTATGCAGCTAGGACTCACGACCCATGTGCTATCACATGCATCCTAGGTGCCTCTGGCATCAACTTTACTGAATGCTAGGACCTTCGTTGTTGAATTTGGTATGATTGCAAAGTGATACAAGCTTTAATGTGCACAAGTGGTTGGAATGTGAACTTAGCCATATGGTTCTTCATCAACACAAGTGTAATGATCCGACCCAAAAGATCACAAAACCCGAACTTCTTGGCACAAATCTCAAAGCAAGTATGGAAAAGGTTAAAAAAACTCCCATGCTGAGCACATGAGGTGGAAGAGGACTCCTGATGCAAGCCCACCTCTTCTTCCAATTCTGATGGACAGAAGGAGCTAGAACTCCATTTTCCCCTCAATAGATACCTAAGATTGGCTATAAAAGAGAAGCCCTTCCCTCCTCTCTACCATCCACCCTTGAAGCTTTCATTTGGAGCTAAGATTTCGAGCCTTTCCATGAAGGAATCTTGGGATTTTCCGAATGAACCAGCCATGAGATCTCACCGATGGCAAGGTAGGCTGCTAAACCTTTCTCGTCTCTTTTATTTTGGTTCTTGGGGAGATCATTGTCGCTTGGATTTAGGTGGCGAGTTGCCGGATTTGTGATGAAATAGGGCCTTATTTTTGTTGTTCTTTGTTTTGTCCAGCCGACCATTGTCATCAAGGGTCATTGTCATAGCCGCCAGTCATTGTTGTTTCCATCGCTGTAGCAATCGGAGGTTACCTCCACCATCGGGGATCACCATCATGGGATGGTCGGCCCTTAAGCCTTCTCCTTCCCCTATTTTCTATAATGAAGAAGGAAAAAAAAAATAAGATGGGGGGGAGGAAGAAAAGGAGAGAGGGATAGAAAAAAATATATTCCCTTTTCTCTCTCTTTCCTTTTTTCTCTCTTCTTTTTCACTCTTTCTCTCTACTTTCTCGATACCCTAGGACCAATGGAGGGTCCAGGTGCATGGTAGGTTTGGGTTGATGCTAGGAGGCATCTTAGATTGGGCTATGAGATCAGGGATCCCGGACTAGTATCGTGCAACCATCTACTCTAACCATCTTAGATTGGTTTTATATCAGCAATTGCTTATGGTGTTTGGCCGATCTCTTTTCCCTCTTAAGTTTGTAGATCTAGGAGTTGGTCGGTATTTACATTATTTGAGTCAATCATCGGGGAGGTAAGGGTTCTTAAACACAATTATCCACGTGATTATGGAAATTGGATATATAAATGTACCCACATGATTGTTGCATGTTTTGTATATATTAATATCTATATTGTGTTGATGAATTGATGTTGCATGGTTCATAATTAATTGATGCTTAATTATAAATATCATGTTGAATAGGGAAAATCATGGTTTAACATAATTAATGGGCTGTGGGCAGCATCTGGATTAAGTCGGTCATGTAAGAAATGTGGTCTATATGATGGGTCAATTTTAGACTGGGATATGACATTGTGTTTGGCCTATCACAGGCTAGAGCATGACTGTGACTTATCCAATGTCGAAAAATCAAATCATGACTCAACATAATGTAAAGGGCATGGGCGGTATTTGAATAGATTGGTCATGCAAAAAATGTAGTGTATGTGTTGGGTTAGCCTTGAGCTAAGGTGTAGTATTGTGTTTAACTTACCATGGACTGGAGCATGCTTGTAATTAGTCAAATGTCGGAAAGACAAACATAATTTTTACATAATTTTAAGAGTGGAAAAAGGGGAGACGTGGACTAGTCAGCTATGTATGAAATATGGTATATCAACCGCAGACTGAAATATGATTTATCGTTGCTGATCATGGACGAAAGCATGGTGTATATTTGTCCTGTCATGGGCTGAAGCATGGTCATAATTGGCCTAGTGCTGAAACTAAATCAAGATGATGAACTGTCTAATTGAAGGGCACCTGGCCTAGTTGACATGTGTGAAATGTGGTGTTTGTTATGTTAGCTACGGGCTGAGATGTGCTTGCTGCCTACAGGCGGAAATGTTGTGTTTGACTTGCCACAAGCTAGAGCGTGGGCAGGTCTAGTTCAATTTCGGAATGATAATATTGTTAGGGTCAGAACTTTGTTAGCTAGTTAAAAATAAGTAATCGTTCATAATTACTTTTGAATAGAATTGTTAATTAGTGATATGTGACATGTATAACAGAATTGTGATGATATTATCAAATTGCTGATGGATGAATTTTATTATTTTTCTATCAGTTATATATATATATATATATATATATATAGGCTAAAAGATGTTTCATATTTATGCTGCTGCGAGTATGGGGGATTCTTATTGGGCTGTAAAGCTCACCTCCTATTCTCTTTCTCTTCTCAGAGTTGCAGGATGCCCATGATTGGTTGTGGTTTGGATTTGCGGGTGAAGGATGAACAGATAGAGAGACATTGATACCCGATCAGATGATTGAATTTGTAAATTGAACAAGTTTTGTTATTTGTTAGTATGTGATATTTTGTTATAAATTAGGATTATTAGTGTTCATGGAAATTGAGATTGTAATGGATTTTAAGGCCTTACATAATCTCTAGGGCGTTGCTTTGAGGTTCATGCGGCCATGTCGCATGGTCGACCTGGTTGCTGGGTTCGGGCCATGACAATAAGCATTTATTGACTTTAGAAATTTCAATTGGAGAGCAATTGTGTAGTTAAAGTGTTCATATCTGATAGTGGTGGAAAGTATAAATCAAATATATCAAAACATAATTTAAGCACAACAAGGCATTTGATAGCACTCCATAGTTGTTATGCACCATGAAAGGAATGGGATCAGAAAATGAAATAACCAGACAATCTTCAATTTGACAACTTTTATGCTTTCAGGGAAAGGACTTAATGAAGGATTTGGGAATATGTGATCGTAGGAGGCATGTAATAGCAACAGGTCTAATATTGGCAATCCTGTCAATCTTTGGATGAGTTTCATCAGCTTGAGTATCAAAGGCCAAATGAAATAGGTTAGCTGATATAGGAGAGATGCATCTTTTGTGGATATAGTTAGAAGATTATAACTTAATGGTTATAGTTGACCAATTAACAAAGTCATGGCTCATAAATATGTATCCTTAGTGGATGTGAAGCATGACAATTAATGTGGAGACATGCAGATTAAAACGCCTTTAGATAGCAAGACAAATATCTGACAATTACACCCTTAGTCATGACAATAAATTGTGCTAGCCTGCTAGACATGCACCATCATCTTCAATAGTTAACACTTTAATCATGAATAATAGTAAATGATCCACTTGCTTATCCACAGCCTCAATTAAATTGATGTCTTTATGGAGATTTATGGCAAAAAAAATGAAAAAGAAGTGAAGTCGTTCTCTTTTGACCATGCACTAAACGTGGACCTCCTATTGTTGGGAGGTAGTGAAAAATGACTGCTAGAGAATGCTAAAAGGGGGGATATTAAGGTAATTTAGAACAATAAGACATGCCATTTAGACTACTCCCACAAGATTAGAACCCACTGGTTTTAATGAAGGTTTAAAGTTTCGGTGGAAACAGATTGGACATACTAGGATTTTTTCTTTTTGGGTCATCATTGGTCTAAATTTTTTCTGTTGATCGATTTTTATAGCATGGACCAAAATTGACCAATATTGCCTTTTCTGACTTTGGTTTGTTTAAGAAGTTAATATGTTTCCTATTCTCTGTACCTGATATTTATTTGCTATGAGTTTAGATGTTTTGTGGATGCAACTGCATAAAATGATAAGTTGCTTAATGTTTAACAAGTTTATGAATCAATCCATTCTTGAGGTTGAAATGTTTTGCATATATGATCAAGAGTAATTTGTCAAGCATTAGTAATTTTTTTAGATTTTGTTATGCATTGCAGTTTTGTTCAACTAATAGGCTATGGTTTGAATATTTAGTAATTTAAAAGTACCATCTAGTGTCATAAACTTACTAATTGAAGTGGACTTAAAATTATGCTAAGAAACCAAGTTAATAATGGAACATTTATCGAACATATAGTAAAATACTATTGACCATTGAAGAGTTACAAAGGTTTTAAAACTCAGTTTCAGTCCCTAAAGTAGAGTTTCAGTTTCAGCAATTTTCATGATTTTGGTAGTTTTATTCCAAGCTTTAGAGTTTTGGACAAAGAAGTCCAAATGCAAAAAGGAAAATAATTAAAAAATCAAGGAAAGTTATTTGATATTTTTTATTATAATAGATATATTTAGGATCATAACTTCTTCTGTGAGGCTAGTTTCAAGATGAAATTAAACTGCAAGAAGCTTGGTGCATTATACCAAACTTCCAGCCACTGTAAATGTCTTCTTTCTCCTTGAACATTTCCCTAACTCTTGTATTCTACCAACAGTTTTCTTTCTCCATATATTTCCCATATTTACCCTTTTTTATTAGACCGAAATTTTATCAGTATATATTTCATTCTATTTCATTTTAATTAGGCACTAAGCAAGGAAAATGTATCTGAGCGTATTCCATTCTATTCATTTTAATAGCTACTAAGCATATAATTAGCAAGGGGGAAGCCCGTTGAAGCCTATTTCGTTCTATTTCATTTGAATAACCCATCTAAGCAGCAAAACAACCAGACAGCAATATTTCATTTTGTTCCATATTAATTGCCCTACTAAGCAAAAAGAAAAAGAAGAAGAAGAAATAAAAAGATGTCATTTTATTTTATTTGAGCAACCCATGTAAGCAAGAAAGAAAAAGTCACATAAATCAGAACCCATTTTTTATCACTATTTTAAAATGCAACCTATCCATCAAAATAACAAAGCTCTCAAACCTTGTTTTTTTTAAATACTAATCTTATTAACTTGTTAAACAAAACAAATAAACAAGCAAACATTAGTTTTGGTGGCAAAGATTGAAATCATAGGGAGAGCGAACGAAACTAGTCAAAAGAACTGAAATTAATTGAAATTTAAAAAAAATTAGTTAGATTGGGTTTTAGGTCCTGGACAAAAGAGATCAGTTTCTTCTGAAAAGTATGTACTACAATCTGTGTTATAAACATCTTCTTGAATGTGATAAAATTGGTGCATCAAGGATGATCCTATACAACTCGAAAAGACATTAAGATTATTTGAAAGAACTTGTTTTGATTTTCTTGGATATTCTTATTTTTCCATTTTGTTAGATATTTTTGGCATTCCTGTCTAAAACTCACAGAAATATTGCCAGAACTGCTTTGTCTAGAACTTTTTGTTTTTTTGGGCAGGTTTGGGGGGGGGGGGGGGGGTTGTTTTGTTGAAGCAGCTAAAATGGAAACCAAATTAGTTTTAAAATGCATGGTTTGGTGTTGAAGTTGTATGTCTGAAAAGTTACAATTTAAGACATTGTGTTGTTGAATAGTATACGTGTATATGTTTCTTATTTTGCTTTCATAAGTATGTCTATGTGCAGCATGCATTTGGTCTTAGAGCCGATCTAGAATGTCCACAAGTACCATGACAAAAATGAGCCTTTCATCTCCATATAGCTAACACAGAAGAGGATTGATCTCTTTATGCACCTTAGAGGTTGCTCATAGCCAAATGATGAACTAGAGCTTCGTACCTTTTGGTGCATACCATAGTGAGATTTGCTACTAGAAATGGTCTGGGTCTTGTTAGGCCATGTCAGACCAATTCCAATCCAAGTTATATTGCTCAGATTTCATGCCAGGCCAAACTCAGGTAATATTTTTGAGACTAGGTTGGTGCCTGGCTGAAGTTGAATCTCAAACTAGCATAAATGGAATTAGAAATTTATTTCTTGACGGAACCAATGTTCGAACTCTTGTTGATCCACCTGCAATTAATTTATAAGATGAGATTAGGAAGCCTGTGGGCCACCCTGAAAGAATTATGCCCTACAAGCCAATCGTAATTTGTATTGCGATAGGATTTCTTTTGATCTTCCTACTCATGTACATGACATTTTATGAATAAATAAAGATTTTTTGTTTCATTAAATGCTGCATCTTATATTTATTATTAAGATTATGATGAAACTCATAGATTAGGGCAATGATTTTAGGGCTATGATGAGATCATGCTGGTGAGATCTAAAATCCTAAAATCCTAATCTAAAATATTTCTAGTCATTGGAACATTGAGTCATGAATCATTGTTTTCGATAAGACTGATACATCTTTTGTATGCTCGAAGGAGGATGATTTATCTCACAATCACTTATGTAGAGACTAATACAATGATGTGGGTGCTCATTAGAGAATGATTTCACCGAATTGATCCATCTTGAGAACATCTTATGGAGTCTTGTCAAAAGATGTTTCTTTTAGTGAGTTGTACAAGTAATCCTTTGACTCAAGACTATCATTGAATCTTGTGTACATGAATTCATGTTTTGGTTCACACTCATTCATGACTTAGTCATGTATGAGGTGTTCTGGATATGGTGGATTATATATGGAGGTTGTGAGTAGGTCAACATGGAATCGATCACTCCTAGTAAGAGGATATCGCATCCTACTTACTCTAATCATATGATGATTCAAGGAGACCTTGATCAAAGTAGAATGAAAATTAGAAAAGGGTTTCTAATGTTTCATTAATCGAATCATCATTATAAGATTGAGAGAAATATGAATCTGAATTTGGATTTGACATGATTCCATATCCATAGTCATATTCGAAATGCAGTATGATCGAAGGATTGAATTACACGGTAACTTGCCATTGAAGGATATATTTGGTATTTCTATCAAATTCATTATCTTTTAGGTAGACATGATACGTTGCTGGACGTCAATCTTGTAGGTTTAATCGAATTAAAGAGTTTAATTTGAATGTCAATTAGAAAGGATTCTAATTGTTGAAATCATGTTAGTATGATTTGAATCTCAATCGATTAGAAAGAGTTTTAATCAAATTAGGTCAACTTGCATCCGGACCTACTACTGGCTAGATGTTGAATCTAATGGGTCACACAGAAAATTGATTAAGGATATAATTGGATTAGATCATGTTTGCAAGATGAACATGCTAGCATGTGTTGCAAACCTTAGCTCTTGATTCGAATTGGATTCGATTTTGGTTCTTGGTTTGGGCTGAGATTGCATCCACTAGTTGATCAATTCTGGACAAGGGATAGCTGTCTTTTGGGCAAGCTTTATTCAAGTCTGCTATGCACATCCTCCATTTGCCATTTATCATTTTAACGAGGACAACGTTTGTGATCCAGTCTGGATAGGATTTTCGGATGAACTTGGCTTTAAGGAGTTTATCGACCTCGTCTACTATAGTTTTTTGCCGCTCTGGTGCAAAGCTACGCTTCTTCTATTTTACAGGTCGATGTTTGAGTTCTACACCCAGGCGATGCTCCATCACTTCAGCATCAATTTCTGGCATATCTGTAGGTACCCAAGCGAAGATGTCAGCATTTTTCTACAAGAAGGCGATGAGCTGCTTTCTGACTTCTTCCCGTAAATTGGAGCCAATTTGGCTAGTATGTTCTTCATTTCCGTCACTTAAAGGGATTGCAACAAGGTTGTCGATTGGCTCCCCCCGTTCTTCAGTCAGATCATCACGAGCATCAAGTCCGTCTACTGGATAGGGGTCTGCTTGCCTTCCTCCTTGGAAAGCAAGTGTAGCAGTGCTGTGCTAGAGCTTGATCTCTTATTTCTTTGACTCCATGTCTCGTTGAGAACTTTATTTTCAGATAATAAGTCAAGACTATCCGAAGTGCATTTAAACTAGGTTGGCCAAGAATTGCATTGTAGGCGGAGGGTGCCTTTACCATTAAGAAATCAACTTAAGCTCTGGACTGCTTTGGGTACTGACTTGCTATAACTGGTAAAGTTATTACTCTTTCAATTGGTACTGCATCACTAGTGAATCCTACTAGTGGAAAGCTTATTGGTTCCATTCTACTGTCAGGTATGGATATTTTAAAAAAAAGCATCGTAAAACAAAACATCAGCAGAGCTTTCATTATCAATCAAAATACGGCGTACATCATAATCAACAATATTTAAAGTCACTACAACCGTGTCATTATGTGAAAATTAAATCCCATGAGCATCTTCTTTCGTGAAAGCCATGGGTTCTTCAGTCTTCTGCTTCTTTGCTGGCTATATTGATCCGCTAGTCTCTCCTTGCTGATGTCCCCCAGCAATGGTGTTGATGATCCCAAGTGGGGGCCGATCTTGCAGTTCGTCCCTCCAAGGTGGTTTAGGTTGCAAGATGGCTCTTGGCCAATCCTCTTCTTTCCTGTCGGCATTTGACGAACCGATCTAGTCGACCTCTTCTAATCAGCTCCTCGATCTCGTTTTGAAGTTGGATACATTCTTCAGTATCGTGACTATGGTCACGATGGTAGAGGCAGTATTTATTGGGGTTGTACTTGGCTGGATGAGTTTTCATTCTTTCTGGTCTTGGCAACTATTTTATTTCCATCAGTACCTGGGTCTTGGAGGCATTCAGGAAAAAGTAGTTAAATGGTCTGGGAGGGGAGGTCCGCTGCATCCTTCGATCCGGGCTTCTTTATTTATGAGCTCGAGGCAGAGTTCGGGCTCGTTTGCATTCAAGAGGGGTTCTAGAGCATGGCCGAGCTTCACTCAACTTTTCTGTAGCTGCGGACTTACTGAATTTACCCGCCTACTGCTCTCCTGCGGCTTCTTCATCTTTTAGTTTGAAGGTTTTCTCTGCTCGAGCATAGCCTTCAGTCCGGGCTAGCATGTCGGTGAAGTCCCGGGGATACTTTTTTAGGAAGAAGAGATCAATCTTCTGGAGGCTGTCTTTCAGTGCGGCTATTGCAACAGACTGATCCAAATTTCGGACCTCTAATGCAGCAGCATTAAACCGGCTCACATAGGCTCGGATGGACTCTCCTTCGTTTTGCTTGATGTGGATGGAGTCCAAGCCTCTTCTTTAACGTCGACTGCTGATGAAGTGAGCCGCAAATAGGTGGCTCATTTGATTAAAGGAGAATGGTACCTGGTTTAAAGCTCGAGTACCAGCTCCTTGCTATCCCTTTCAGAGTGGAGGAAAAAGCTCGGCACAAGATGGCGTCAGGCGCGCCATGGAGCAGCATCATAGTTTTGAATGCTTCAATATAGTTGGTAGGGTTGGTGGTCCTATCATAGCTCTCGAATTGAGGGAGCTTGAAGTTCGGTTTGACGGGCTCCTGCATGATTTGAGCAGAGAATGGATGGTCGGAGCAGATGTCATCGTTGCGAACAGGGGCAGCATGGCGAAGTTTCTCGATCTTTTGGTTCATTTCTTGGAGCTTCTGATTGAGAGTGTCGTCTTGATCATGAATCTCAAAGGATGGCTGGCTGTAGGGGACAGAGACTCCAAGAATAAAATCATATGATCAGAACAAGGGCTCTCTGCTCTTTCCTTCCCCTTCCCAAGGGTTACTGGCCTGCTTGTCCAGGTGGGCCTTCTCTGCACTGGTTCCTAGTATTCCGGCAAGGGTCTTTTTGGCTGAACTGGCATCGGAGGCTGTTACAGGGCCTGCACTGCTTCAGTGAGACCTCTAACTTGTTGCATTAGTAGGTTGAATTGCTCCAAATCCATCATGGCTACTGATGGAGGGGGTTGAGGTGCTGGTGATGGAGTCGGTGTCGGTGGATCTGAGTTGGATTTGATGGCTGAAGCGGTGGATTGTCAGGTTGAAGCCTTCTTTGGTGGCATCTTTCAGAATCAAGAAGAGATCAAAAGAAAAAGAACCAAAGAGTTGAAAGTAGGAAAAAGAAGATGAAATCAACTGAGCACTCCTTTAAGAACAAGAGCTCAGAGGGTCCTTCCTCTAGCGCCAATCCTATTGGTGCAGAAAATGGTGTTGATGCTGGAGTTGTTGGAGTTGGAGAAGACGAGGTCACCAAAGAGATTTGCAAGAAAAAATCCAAATCAAAGGTGGGTGGCTTCTACAGGACCCTCCGATGCTTCAGTTCTCTGGCCAACAAGAATGAAGTACTGAGGAGAATATAAACGGAGATATGAGCTCAAGAGAGATGAAGCATATCTGAAGGGTTCTTTTTATAAGCGGACCTCATAATAGATCGATCATGATGGTTATAACCATCTGCTCGTGGGCCATTTGGGCCATTATGAATTTGTTATGGAGAATGAGCTGTCATTTTGTTGGGATTTGTAGGCAGTTGAGATTGATTTGTTAGAGTTCGGATGTGGTTTCTGCCTTTATCAGATAGCTGTGCGAGCTGGGGTGGAGAGCCTGAAGTTAAATAGACTGAACTTGGGGATCAATCTTTGAGTGGCAAGTGATGAACTGGCAATTGGTTAAAGCCTGTTGGTGCTGCTTGCTATAACATCGAGGAGTTCGGCCGCTATAGAATTCATCCGGAGATGAATTCAGCTGGACAAGGTTCTTGGCATAAGGTTGATGAGATATGCCATCAGCTGCAAAAGAATTTAGCTACCTTCAAGGTTGGTTCTGTTGGTGGTAAAATAGAAGAATTCAACTAGAATAAGACAACTGGAAGGGAGCCCGATTGGATGAGGTTTCCTGATGTCAAGTTGTCGAAATACATTGCCATGGAGGAATTCGGCCATTCCTGAGGTTTGCTACTCATTCATGAAGGAGAATCTAACTGAGAAGCTTGTCCAAGTTGGGTTTGTCTAAAAAGGAATTCGGTCGATCGGAGATTCTGCCAGCTAGGGTCCTTGGCATAGTTGATGAAATACACTTACTGTAAAGGAGTTTGATTGTCCCTAAAGTCCATCACAGACAAGGTTGAACAGTGCCAGAGATTAATATTCGATGGAGTTTTGCTAACACTAGGATTAGATTTGGTAATTCTTTTTGTTATTCAAGTTCGGTCGATCGAAGTTCATGTCATTGGCGAATTCTGCGGTGATTGAATGTAGGTTGCTGTTCGTGTTTTAGAAGGTCGTCCGACATATATGCATTGAAGGTCGCCCGAACTTCGGCGGGAGTTATTTTACCCCCAATAATTATACATATATTTTTGAATCTTCATTTCGGATCCATTTTATATCTGATTTGCTCCAAATTTTCTTCATTTTAATCAAAAAATTGAGCTCTTTTCATTGGCGAACATTTTTCCTGCAAAATATAAAAAATCATTAATTCTCAAAAATAAAGATAAATTATTCTATAAATTAATGCTTTTATTGGTATTTTTATGGTACTTATCACACCCCTAACTTAAGCTTTGCTCATCCTCGAGTAAAGAAAGAATTTAGTTTTAGATTTCTTTTAAGCTTAGTGTTTCGAATTTTACCTAGCAATTTTCAAAAGGGCCATTGATGTTCAATAGAGCGTAAGTGAAGTATGTCATTAGGATATTAGTACTTACCAATATGAAAATTAAGTAAAGAACATTCAGCCTTTCCTGAATCTTTTCTAAATTGTCCTTACCTTTATCTCTAAATTGTTTAAACTTTCATATGGGTAAGTATATCGTTACTTCCGTCCTTCATTTATTGAAATTTTTTTATTCACATTGCCTACTTTTTGATGCAAATATCAATGCTTAGGCAACGAGACCTAGTTACTCGGCAGGAAATCAATGTATTCTTTTTTAAAACATTGTACCACTATTGAGTGTTTTAATCCTTTAAGCTTTCTATTTGATCCATGTAGCGAGTTTTGGGCCAATAACTCTCAAACCAGTTGATTTTAGGGCATTAGATATAAAATACCCCTCGAGCTTACTAGCTCGAATCAAATAGGCTACGAGTTAAGACTAGTTTTATAATGGGCTTCTTTGTCCTTCCCATCTTTTGACGTAAAACTCAATGCTTGCTCAAGCAAAGAGGCCCGATTACTTAGTGAGAAGTACTTGAAAATTATTTTATTTTAAAAATAATTTTTATTTTATGAAGAAGCGTATAGTTACCCATTACAAGCCCATAAAAAGTAAACTCTTCTTTGATGCTGGTAGGAAAAATTAGAAATGCTCGAGAAAAGTTGTTTATGTTCTAGACTTAACTCTTTATTGGATTTTCTTAATACTTGATCTCTCAGTATCTCACAAATTTTTTGATCTATGCATCAATTTTTTTTTTTTAAAATGCTTAATTTAACTCAATTTTTAAGCATAATTAGGTGCCTACATGCTAAATACTAAATTTTTCGAGGATTCTTTTTTTAAAAAAAATTAAAATTTTTTATTATTCTTCCCTAACTTAATCGATATTGTTCTCAATGGAGAAGAAAAAATAAAGAGTGCAATAAGGACAAGAAAGAATACACCTGATTCAATGTATTTATGGTCCAGCATGGTCTTGAAGATTTGGTTCTCTTTAACTTATTTAATATGTCCTAAAAAGAAAGTAAACTAAAAAGATAAATTAGATGCAAGAAAAATAAATATTGGGTTACCTCCTAACAAGTGCTAAGTTTACCATTTTCAGCCAGACACAATGCAGCTTATCTATTTTGGGTCGAATATTGGATTGATAAATTCTAACGATTTTGGATTGCCAATCTCAGAAAGATGACTTATGATTCCTTTATTGATAAATTTGTTGCTAATTTCAGAAGGGTAGTTTGTGCCCCCATCTCAGACCATTATTTGTTAAGAATTTTTCTTATTTGTTCTTCTAAAATACTTATAAATTGAGTTTTTGAGTTAGAAGTTAAGTTCAATGCAATGGGTACTCGAAGGGTGTCATTCGATTCTAAACATTCAAATTTAGGTATGACTAAAGGCGGCTTTAGTTTTGGAAGTAAATTAATATGAACTTGTTTAAACAATTTCATTGGCTCTTCGTTGCATGCTCCCTGCTTTTTATGGGAAGAACTGGCTTTTAGGGCTGAAAAGAAAGGGATTTTAGGTTTATGTCTCGGGTAAATCATCTGTTCTCTTCTTTCCTTTGTTTGTTTCATTTAAATGAGAATCGGTATAAGTACTAGGTCCGGACTTAGTTTTTTCTATATAGTTAGTTTCAATACTAACCTCTTCTAAATTTTTATTTTGGCTGGCATCAGTACTAGCCTCTCTCACTTGATCTTAGTATGGGTCCTTAAGAATCCTACCACTTCTAAGTTCAGAAATTGCTTTGACAATCTCAAATTGGGGATTCTTAGGTGGGATATTAAATTAATAACTTGGTCTAGGTGGTTGGTAGATATTGGGTGGGTTGTTTCTAGGATTTGCTAGCGGTTGGCTTGGTAATTGACCTGATTCTCTCCTCATGGTGGACTCAACTATCTATCCTATTTGTGCTTCTAACCTGACGATGGATTGTTGTTGAGTCAAAATCAGTTGTTGAAGTTGGTTAAACTTATCGTCGGCTAGATTGATCTATTAAGGACGTAGATATGATGCCTGATTATGATATGTTGGCTTGGTAAATTGACTAGGCTGACCTCTATTATAGGTATTGTTCTGGTATTAGGGCCTATTTTGATAAGTTTGCATAGATGGAATTCGGGTCTGAGCCTGTGTCTGTTGGGGTCTCCAAGAAGAATTAGGATGGTTCCTCCAAATTGGATTATATGAATTTGAAAATGGATCATTAACCGGTTTGGAGTAGCCTTGTGCAGTTTTGACTTGTTCTTGGATGAAAGGTGGAAATTGTACAGCCATGGGATATTTACTCACATGATAGGCTGGGCTAGCATATATAGAAGAAATCTCCTGATAATTAGAAGGTGGTATGTACTGTGCAGGAGATTGTTGACTTAGAATTAGGAATTGATCTAATTTCTAGGCATGAAGATTGACTTTATCTATTTTTTGAGCTATCGGGTTCAAGTCAACCTCCGAACTAGATTTTGGGTATTTGATTTTATAAGTTCCTGCCCGCTTTTGGTGAGTGATTAACCTTTCATAGGAAGATAATAAAGCATGGTTGATTGAGTTTTCACTCAAGGTTTTAAATAAAGCATAGGCTTTATCCTCATTTTTGCTCATGAATGTACCTCTACAAGATGCTTCTACCATCTGTCTATACTGATCTCTTAAACCCTCATAGAAAGCATGAACGACTTGCCACTTAGATAGACCATGGTGTGGGTATTTTCTAAGAAGTTTCTTAAGTCTCTCCCATGACTCTTGAATTTGTTCCCCTGGAAGCTGAGCAAATGCAGTGATGGCTCGCATGGTTCGACCTATGAGATAAAATTTCTTAAGATATTCATGTTGCAGTTTAGCCCAAGTTTTGATTGGTCTTTCTATAGTGCCAAGCTAGTACTTGGCTTTGTTCTTTAATGAAAAAGGGTATAAGATTAGTTTAAGGGCATCATCAGTAAAATTTTGGATCTTCATCGTAGAGTAGATTTCTAAAAACTTATCTAGATGCTTATAAGGATTTTCATTAGCGTTCTCATAAAAAGATGGGAGTATCTAGATTATGGTTAACTTGATCGTATAATGGCTAGCAGGAATATCAGGTAAGTGGATACAAGTCGATGGATTATAGGTAGAAGGAATAAAATATTTCCTAGGTAGTTCTCTAGGATTTTCAGCCATTTGATTATCAGGTTTAATGTGAATCAGCCATTCAATTTTAGAATTGGGTTCAACTAGGTCAGGAAAAAGTGATCTCCTACCGTGCATGTACTATTGCAATCCTAACATGTGGTTCAATTTTTTTTTTTATTATTTATTATTTTATTATTATTATTTTTTAAAATTTAATTTAATCTAATTTATTTTAATTTATTTTATTATTATTATATTTATTTTATTTTATTTTTATTTATTTATTTATTTTTTATGAAGAGAAGAGAAGGAGAAAGAGGAAAGAATTCTAAAAAAAAGAACCTAAGGGGTCTTAAAGCTAAAAAAGAGAAGAATTAGTTGTGGTTAGGTTTGATGTTAGTTAGCAATCAAGTTGGACAATCAATCTTGATTAAGGGTTATCCTAGATCTAGACAGTTTCTAACTACTAAGGTCACTTTCAGATCCTCTAAGTAAAAGATGAGTTACTCAACTGGTCAGATAAGTGTAATGTTGGTAGGAGTCCTCACGTTGCTTTCTTTAGAAACCAATTAAATTAGCCAGATAAGCTAATGGAACCAATTAAGTAACTATCTTCCTTCAGGACGTGATTTCTGAACCACTTGCCTTAGACACCAATCAAATTGACTAACTCTAACTTGGTCCAACTCTTGGGATTCCCTGATGAGATCGAATTTCTAGGGCCGATGTCTAATTGATTTTAAATTAAGTTTAAGTCAACGAGGGATGATGGTTGGCTGTTTGTGGGCTAAGGAAGGGTGATGAAATTTCCACCTTATCTTGATTAATGGGTTGTGCTTTTAAATTGATTTAAGATGAATATGTACAATCCATTTCAAACAAGAGGTTCTATGCAACTAAATTAGATATATGAAACTAATTAATTTTAAGAGGTTTATCTTGTCTCCAGCGATTACCAAAAAAAAATAAAAAAATAAGTTTAATATGATGGATGCTCTAAGCAATTAGGATTTCTACTCTTGTGATGAAATTTTTAATTAGGTTTAAGTGGATTATTTTTTAAATTAATTTGAAAATAAAGTAAATAAAAATACAAAGCAAAGAGGTCTAGGGTTAGGATTGATCTTGCCAAGCAAAATTGGAAGGTTTCTTCCTTTATATTTTTTTTCTTTGTTTTTTTCTTCTTTCCATTTCTACAAAGAAAACAAAAAGGTTAGTAAGCTGAATTTACAGGAAAATCAAAGAAATTTATTTACAAAAACAAAATCAAAGAGATTAAAAATTTAACGCTTATGCTTTCTCCAATAATGGTGCTAAAAACTTGATAGAGCGCGATATTGTCGTTAAGACATCATATTTATCAGTTTAATTCTGACTTCTTAAATAGTTAAAAATATGTAGAAACTAGCGAGTTGGGTCGAATCCACGGAGAAGGAAGTGCTTTGATTTGAAATCTTTGAATTTTATAAAAAAAAAAGATTTTAAATGGAATTGAAGTTAGAATATAAAATTATAAACAAAAAGCAGAAATTAAACAGTACAAAAAGATAAACTTGGTACTAAGATCTACTATTTAGATCTTAGCATCTACTTGCAATAAAAATAAACTTGCGATTAAAAATAAAAGATCGAAATTTAACAAGCATAAAATAAATTTTATATTAATTAAAATTTAGATTAAAAGTTTAAATATAAGAAATTAAAAAGAATAGAAAAAGAAATAAAAACTAGAAAAAATGATCTTGATTTTGGAGCAGCGTTGGCATGAGGATGGTGTAGGAAGCAGCTCTTCTCGGCACCTGTTGCTTCGAAGCTGCCATCAACCTAAGTCTGCAGTCTATCTTGTACCATAGCCTCTCTTTGATCGAAGACACCTTGAAACCTTTATCTGGTGTCCTTTAAATAGAGCTAGGAGTGGGCATCGGTGAAGAATCTAGGTGAAAATAGGTTTAAAACTTCTGAAATCGAATCAAATAGGGCACTGTCTGCTGTTTGGAACTTGTTGGCCATCGGATCGTGATCGTATGGCTCAAAAATCAATCAAAAGTCCGCTGGAAAAGCTTAAATCAAGTTAGATTGGACATGGATCATTCGATCAGGAGAATTTCGACTGTCGGATAGCACTTGAGAGTCACCCAGAATTTTAAATCAAATCGGAATGAACCTTGACCGTTGGATTGCGCCAAGGAATCTGGATCGTCGGATGGTGCACAAGAGAAGCCTGGACTCTTGCATCAAACTAGAAACCAACCCAACCATCGGATCTCGATCGGGAATGAGCAGCTCTATCCGATCGCGCATCAATGCCTGTGCATCGCTCATGAATTGGGCTCAGTGTGGTCTCCGCCTAATAGGCGCTCAACACGCCAGCTAAAATTATGAAACCACCTCCATACACCATATGGGATTTTCTGTGGACCCTTTAAGGGTCGACGCCTACCGCATCAGCTGTTGGTCCACCGTGGACTGCATAGTTTTCTGATATCAGGGTGACATCAGCACTGAGGGGGGCTGAGCCAGTCCAGTTTTGCATGTGTGCGTAGGCTGCATTCCCTTTTTTTATTATATATATATGTTTTCTTTTTTCTTTGAATCTTCATTTCAGATCCATTTTATCTGATTTGCTCTAAATTTTCTTCATTTTAACCAAAAAATTGAGCTCTTTTCATTGGAGAACATTTTTCCTGCAAAATATAAAAAGAAGCATTAATTCTTAAAAATAAAAATAAATTATTCTATAAATTAATGCTTTTATTGGTGTTTTTATGATATAGGTTACTAAAGCTTTAAGAAATAAATCCTAGCATCCTAAGTGAGAGTAGGTCAATATAGCTGTAAGAAGAAGGTCCAGCCTGGCTAGGAGGATAGGGTGGTCTGACGTCTCCAAATGACCGGCCTTGATCATGAACATCAACCCTCCTTGTAGTAAGAGCCTGAATCAACTTGGTGAACTCCTCTCTGACCAGAGATAGAACCTCCAATAGATCTTTCCTCATCTATTGTGCCTCTGATGTGTATCTTTGAAGCTCTGCATAGATAGAAGTGGCGATCCTGGTGGAAATCCTCTCGATAAGTGCATCCTCATCCAATCTATTAGGTAATCGAGTGCTGCTCTCTAGATGGCTGGTTTGTGAAGGAGCGGCCTTTGTTTGCTGCTGTAGCATGAATGCTGGCATGCAAAGTGGAATCTTTTGAAAAATGTGATACAAAACCATGAACAAGATCCTGCTGATCATATGATGAGGTAGCCGCATCTCAACACTCAGCTGGTAGGCATTGATATTCTTAATTTTCTTTACATCATCTCGATCCAATATAAATCTCAAATATATCGTTGCTTGAGACGATCCGAGGTGCTCCCATTGGTTGGCATATGTAGCGCGCATCCAATGCTACCAGTATCTATCTCAATTTGTATGTCTTTCACTTTGGAAACTAGAATTCCAACTTCCATTTTCATGTTATCATAAAATTCTCTCACTAATCGTAAGTAGGCTGCCTTTGATCATTCAGCAGATTGGTTCTTCTTTCTTGCAAGTGAGAATGAATTGGACAAGCTCTAGAGCTCAGATTTTCTGCATAGGTTCTCTTCTTTAGGCGAGCTGCTTTCGGAGTGCCATTGTAGAACAAGAACCACAAGATTTGGAAATGGAGAGGGGAGGTTCGATTTTGGTGGGAGAGAGGTTTGAGAGGGGTTATGGCTTGAGAAAAATTGGAATAGAATGATAGAGTTTTAGAATGCCTCCGATTAAGAAACCCATCCCTAACATAGGGGTTGACTCTAGTTAAACACGAGTCAACTCTTGAAAAGGGATTGACTTCAGTAAGACTGGGAGTCGGCTCCTCACAAAACTATTTCTTCTTAAAAGTATGAGTTGACTCCTTTGATCCCAAAGTCGACTCAATATAGAGAACAGTTCAAGCAGTTTAGATCCAAGAAAAAATTTGCTCAAAGAGAATAGGGATCAAGGATAATTCAAATCATTGATAAAAAATGATAATTAAAGCAAATCAAATGAATCAAGAGGGGGATCAAAAAATTAATTCAAATATGATTAAATCAAGAGAGAATCAGATAAAAGCTCTAGGGGCGAGGTTCAACTAGGGGATTATCAAGATCTCAAGGAACAAATTAAGAGCTATTAGGATGCAATGATTTGTCATGTAAAACGACAATATCAAGCACATGATCTTTTCTGAGCAGATGTCTTATCTTGAAGTTCTTAGATCATATAATGTTTGACAAAATTTCAATAATTAGGTATCTTATAAGAATGTCAAAATTTAATTCACTTATTTTACATTCAAATAATTTCTTATGCAATCAATCTTATTATGGTTTAGTTTTTTCAAAGAATAGCATGATATAAGGAATTAGGAGGGCATGCAGATTTTATCTAAACAAAAATATACTAGTAATGAACACTACATCAAACATTCAAGGTAACCAATAAAATCATCACAAATATTGATAGATTATCAAAATCAATCAATTAAGCAGAATAAATTTGGCAAACAATGACGATATGATGTGAGAAGTTTAAGCTTTTACCAAACATCATTATCCATCCATTTTTAAGTCCTAAGCATCTATTTTTTAAGAATTTACTCCTTAGATAGCATTGGATGCTTGGTACACCTACAAAATTAATTATTTTCTAGATTTTGGTATCCAAGCTCTCGTGGGTCTATTGGACTTAGTGCTCATGGTTCTTTTTGGAACCCAAAATTTATTTGACAAAAGTATGACCAATTCTATCGATATTACATTCAGAAATTTTATATCTTACTTTGTTACATTTAAAGCAAACAATAGAATGATTTTCATGAAAAGCTTTAGTAAACATGCTTTTGACAATTTTCTAATTTCTCAAAGGATTAAATTCGATTCTAGCTTTTGTTGAAAATAGCTTTTTAATTGTTCAAGATTGATTGAAGCTTTTGAGAACTAAATGTAAATTTTTCAGCTATAGGCTTTAATATTTCAATTTTTTTTCTTAATTTTTCATTCTCTTCAAGTAAGAACACTTCAGATTTCAAAAGATTTTCTTTCTTTGGCCAAAGATTTCTTTTCTTTCAAAAGTTAATCTTTATCTATCAAAAGCTTATTCTTTTTTCAGTTGAAGATAGATTTGACTTTTTAAGCTTTTTATTTTTCAGACTTATTTTTTTGAAATCATTCATAAGCTCATGAAAGGTGTCTTGAAGCTCATCAAATGTAAAATCTAAAGTATGTTTAGATTTTACCTCATCCTCTTGTGCCATCAAGCACAAATTGTCTATCTTTCACTCTTCTTCTTCATTTTTCTTTTCATTGCCTTGCTCCTCCATAATCAATGCTTTCTCTCTTTTATTTCTTCTTTTTCTTTTCATCCTCATAAGCCATGAGGCATAAGTTGGGAAGTGCTTCCTTATTTTCTTTCGATCTTAGTTCTTCTTGTTGATTCACTCCCTTATAGATTGCTTCCAGTTTATCCCACACTTGTTTAGCTGAAATACACGAAGAAAGTATATTAAATCATATATATCCAATGAACAATAAACCATATTCATGTCCTTGGCATTTAGTTGGGCCATTTCTTTATCACCCTCATCCTATATCCTTTTAGGATTGGGTGAAGCAATACAATTAATCTATGCAGTGAGTGTGTGTGGGCCATTGACTATAATTCTCTATAAATTATAATCATGTGCTTATATGAAGATTTTCATCCTAGCTTTCTAATAGGTGTAGTTGAAGCCATTAAAAAGTGGGGGCCGATCTATAGAATGACCTTGAATAAGAAAAGATTTAATTTGGGTTGCCATTATCTTTGGCTCAAGATTGCTAGATCAATAAAGATACAAGAGCACCTGCTCTGATACAAATTATTGCTGAGAAGGTTAGCAACTTAAGAGGGAGGTGAATTGGGTTTCTTAAAAATTTTAAGCAAATTTAAAATCTAAATAATTATGTGCTTTGGATAATTCAACTTTAGTGCAAGCAATGTGTGTGAGATGTGCAGCAGTGAAATTAAAAGAATGATGCAATGCACGAATTAAAAGTAAGTAAAGCAGAACACAAACAACATAAAATTTATAGTGATTCGGAACAACCTCGTACCTATGTCCACTCCCCAAATGTTCTTTGAGAATTCCGTTATAATCAGTTCAATTATAGTGCGATTGTTTTACCTGGGCTTATAATTAATCTAGTTGGTTTTTTGGGTTCACTAATCAAAACCTTACAAGTCTAATTCCGGGCTTGGACAGGCCTAACTCAAGTTTCTTTCATTCCAAAGAAACTTATAAAGAAAATCCAAGAATATAAGATATAAGAATTTTAGCACAAAATAAAAACAAAAGATTAAACTCTTTAATGCTTGGAGGAGAAGATGAAGGATTGCTCTTTTGAAGGTTGATTTCTTTTCTTTGATGCTTGAGAGGATGTGGTTGATGGTGATGATGATCTCTCTTGAATGCTCACTCAATTCTTTGTACAAATTTCTTCTCTTTTTTTCTTTTCAAAGATATTCAATAAGCACTCCAATGAATGATATATTTTTCTTTCTATTAGGGATATTTTTGCACTGGCCGAAGTCGTGGGATAATAGTCTTCAGCCCATGTCCCGTCTTTTGGTCGTTTGCCCCCAAGAGGCCTCATTATAGCCCTGTTACGTCATCCCATTAAAAATGGGAACGGTCATGAGTAAAACAAAGCAAGCCCCCCCCTCCACACACACTCAATCCCTGATTGTCGTCAACACAATTAATAGGTATGGCCCCCCGTGCCATAAGGTGATGCTACTCACCAAGTTTAAGAGAACTTAAAGGCTATGCACGAATCTCAAGGACATTCAGTGGGGAACAAAAATATTTTTGACAACTCCTTGCTCTCCCACAACTAACAATCCATCCTAACAACCCACAGGCCTATCCTAACAAACTCCGGCTTCCTTCTTTAAAAGAAGTGAGAAGAGGGACCCCAAGGTACGTGAACTCTTCTCTTAAATGCTCATCTTCTTTCCTCTGTTGAATGGAAAACTGACTTGAGCGTCGGATGGTCCCCGCTGGAGCCAACTCTAGTTAGAGACTTTTCTTGCAGGTCTTGCCGTCACCGCTCGACTCTAGCCATCCTGATCTTGAGACAAAATTTTGCATCAACACTTTCCAATTCTCTTCTCTACCTTTCAAAATGATTCTCTAGCCTTTAATAGGCTTGAAAATAGCTGGAGAATGAGTTTTGACCGTTAGAAAGGCTGAACTAGCCATTAGAGACAAAAACTAGCCGTTGTAATAGATTCTGGACACTTCTATAACTTCTGTAGAATAGTCTGACTAGGTTGGTTCATTGATTCTCTGGGTTGGTTTGGCTCACTGATTCTTTGGGTTGGTTTAGCCCATTGATTCTTTGGCTCAGTTCAGAAGATTTTTTGGCTTGGCTAAGAAGATTTGTTGATTCTTATGATTTTCTATATTCATCTTTCTCTGAGGCTGGGTCGGTTCTGCTCTTCATCGAATCGGCTCGGTTTCAGACTAGGTCGGCTTGCTTTCAGGGTTGGCTCAATAGCGTGCCAAGCATGCCAAAAGGAGTTTTAGACAGCTTATAAAACATAGGGTCAATTTCGGACTTACAACTTTGTTTTCTTCAAAATTTGGCATCCCAAAATTGTATTTCTTGGTCTTATTGCTTCCAAAATACTTCAAAAACTTCTCTAATCATTGAGTTTGCTTCTTCTAGGCTTTTCCATGCTGAGATCAATTTTCATCATTATTTTGGTTGACTCTTTGCTTTTATTATATAACGTTGAGCTTAGGAATATAAACTTTGCTTGATTTCGAAAGGACTGCTTCTTGATTGTGTGCAACCTTTTGAATTTCTTTAAAAATCCTACAAGCATTCTTGAAACACATGGTTAGTATCATTTTCACTCGAGATTTTATCATCATCAAAATCAATTTTTGGGTCAACACTCTTATTGTCAATCTAGAGTGCCAATTCCTTTCTCCATCTCCTTTTTGTCCTTCCAAATGTAAACCCTAACATTGAATGCATACTCATTCTTTTGGTTCTATAACCCAAAAATTCTTATCTTTTAACCTTCCTATTTTCCTTCACTTGCGTTCTTCCATATTGTCCGTGACATAAAACAAGACGTAAGGTTATCTTCATTTTTAGTGACAAGTTGGTGAGTCTGTTGTTTTTGAAAGAAATGTGAAGGTCAGTCATGGGCTTAAACTTGAAGATGTGCAGTTTGGTAGAGCATGTGCCAAAACAAAAAGGTTCATTTCAATAGTGATATGCTTTAGCTTGGGAGGATGCGAGATACCCAACTGTTGATAGAAGGGGTTCTGTTGATTTGTGATAAGATGTTATCTATTGAACTAAAGGGAGACTCTCCAGATGTCTTAGGTTGTGTCTCTCTTTGTTATTGTTTTCTACCACCGGCACAACAGCCCCAGAAAGGGTTTTATTGTTGTTGCTTTTGATTTTATTTCAAGCTCCAGCCTAGAGGTATCTTTTGTAGTGAAGATTGAGTGATTGATCTTGTTATGGCTAAGTCAAAGCTTATCTGATGTGGTTTGTTGTCATGCTCCTTTCTTACCTGCTTCAGATGTTAATTTAAGTAATAAAGATTAGGCACTGTAGTTGGCACTTTATGGTGATCATACTACCAGAGTTTCCTATGTGCTCATTTAACCTATACTTGAGAAGGATGGGAATTCCAACCCATCTTAGTTGATGAAAACTGGTAGTAACTAGTGGGACCAACCTATATAGAGCTTGAAAACTTTTGTTCACCCAAGTCCTAGTATAGCTTTATGCTAAGGCAAAGGACTCTTCTGTCTACCATGTAATATCTTGAACCAAAACTTAGAAGTGGTGAAGTGGCTGAAATCTGCAACTAAAATGATGAAGATGGGCAAAACTGTGCCATTGATTTCAACATTTTGACCAAGACCTTGATCTAGACTGTTGATCGACACCTGGCCCAACCTTGATCTAGATTGTTGATCGACACCTGGCCCTATTCCCATTGCTTTTATCCTTCTTTATGTTCTAGCAAAAAGTCAAGGTGAACTAAGCTTGAGCTATCTTTGTAATCCACTGAGCTCGAGCTATCTTTGTAATAGGTGAGCAGAGCTTGAGCTTGGCTATGCAAGCTCATAAAGAGCTTGATCTAAGCTCTAGCTCACCCTAGATATTCTTGAGCTGGACTAAAGATGACATCAGCTCTCTCAAGTTCTGCTCATTGAACTTATAATTGAGCTAGAATGCTTTTGAGAGCATTAGGCCCCAAATGTGTCCTAATGAAAATACATGACCCTCTCAAAATATATTCCACACCATTGAAATGTCTACTAACTAAAACTCATTTATTTTGGAGGCCCTTAGCTTTTGATCAGGTTGACATATAATGTAGGTTGCAACATAGCTGGTGAGTAAAAGCATATTGTAGGTTATATAGGAGAAGGGTGAGTAAGCAGCCCACCCACCTAGCCTCTTTATGAATGCCCTGAAGTCCATATCTTATATCAAGTTCATCATTTCTTTACCAAAAATCTTTAATTAGCAAATACACATAGGCTAAACCCTATCGGTGATGGAAAAGGTTTAATTAATATGTCTCTTCTTTTTCCTTCTATGATTACAAAGGTTGTGGGATCACTGGAATTATGTAACCATTCAAATTACATTTGGTTCCCCCCCCCCCCCCCCCCACCCCACACACACACACACACACGATAGGAAAAAGGAAAAGGATGCCTTAACAAATACCTTTATGGTTTTGAGTCCAGCCTTTTGAAAGATGTGCTCTCTGGTTTGGTTAAATGAGATATAGCTTAACAAATACCTTTATGGTTTTGAGTCCAGCATGAGTTGGGACTTGTTGGTGCAGAATCTGGTTGTCACCGGATCCAGCTGGAGTCGAGGAGGACGAGGTCGCCGTCGGTGACCTGCAAAATAAAGTTCCATTCGGAGCTGGTGGAGGTGGCTCCAGCAGGACTCTCCGACGATCGAGTTAGCTCTTCTGGCCAATAGAAATGGAGTGCTCTGGAATGAGTTCGACAGAGTTTAGAGGAGGAGAGGAGAGCTTAGAGCCTAGAGCAAGCGTATCTGGAGGGCCCTTTTTTATAGACGGAGCTTGATGGTGACAGCTGTAGTTGCCTGATGGCGGGCTGCTCAAGACTGCGTGGGGTTCGATGCAGAGAGGATGGTATCGTCAGATCGATAGTGACAGCCATACCGTTCGGTAGTGGTGGGCCGCTCGAGGTCTGGTGGAGTCTATCACGGAGGGGGCGCCGCTTGTAGCATCGTCTGTGGCAGACTGATGGTGACCGCTCGTCCAGATTTAATAGCCGTGGCTCTGAGAAAGCAGGCATTAATTGGTGGACTTTGGCATGCATCAATTCCAGGGGACTTTGGACTCCCGCAAGAGTTCGGCCGAAGGGGAAGCTCGGAAGGAGTTCGGCTCCTATAAAAGTTCGACCGAAGGAGAAGCTCGGAAGGAGTTTGGCTCCTGTAGGAGTTCGGCCGAAGGGGAAGCTTGGAAGGAGTTCGGCTCCTATAGGCATCTGGCTGGAAGAGCGCGGAGGAAGTTCGGCTCTCGTGGGCATCCGACTGGAGTTCGGCCGTTGAGGAGTTCGGCAGGCTGAAGAAGTTCGACAAAGACCAGGTCGGCTGAAGGAGTTCGGTAGGAGGAGCTCGACCGCTGAGTTCGGCATGCTGAAGAAGTTCGGCAAAGACCAGGCCGGTTGAAGGAGTTCTCTCCAGCAGCCGAGGCTGACTCGGAGATCAACTCTCCTGCAGCCGAGGTCGACTCGGGGGAGATCTCATCTCCTGCAGCTGAGGTCGATGCGGACGCTTGGGGGAGATCTTATCTCCTGCAGCTGAGGTCGACTCGGGGGAGATCTTATCTCCTGCAGCTGAGATTGATGCGGACGCTCGGGGGAGATCTTATCTCCTGCATCCGAGGTTGATGTGGATACTCGGGGAGGTCTTATCTCTTGCAGCCGAGGTTGGCCCGGATCCTCGGAGGAGATCTTATCTCCTGCAGCCGAGGTTGGCCCGAACTCGGACCCTCAAGGGAGATCTTATATCCTGCAACCGAGATCGACCGGACCCTTGGGGGAGATCTTATCTCCTGCGGTCGAGGTTGTTGCAGGCGCTCGGGGGAGATCTTATCTCCTGCAGTCGAGGTCGGCCTGGACCCTCAGGGGAGATCTTATCTCCTGCAGCCGAGATTGCTGCTCGGAAGAGATCTTACCTCCTGCAGTCGAGATTGATGCGGATGTTTGGGGGAGATCTTATTTCCTGCAGCCGAGGTTGGCCTGGACTCTCGGATGAGATCTTATCTCCTACAGTCGAGGTTGTTGCGGCGCTCGAGGAAGATCTTATCTCCTGCTGTCGAGGTTGGTCCGGACCCTCGGGGAGATCTTATCTCCTGCAGTCGAGGTTGGTCCGGACCCTCGGGGGAGATCTTATCTCCTGCCGAGGTTGTCTCGGGTGCTCGGGGGAGATCTTATCTCCTGCAGTTGAGGTCGGCCCGGACCCAAGATCTCCTGCAGTCGAGGGTTGATGCGGGCGCTCGGGGGAGATCTTATCTCCTGCAGCCGAGGTTGGCTCGGACCCTCGGGGGAGATCTTGTCTCCTGCAGTCGAGGTTACTCGGGAGAGATCTTATCTCCTGGGCTCGGGGGAGATCTTATCTCCTGCAGCCAATGTTGGCCCGGACCCTCGGGGAGATCTTATCTCCTGCAGTCGAGGTTGATGCGGGCGCTTGGGGGAGATCTTATCTCCTGCAGTCGAGGTTGGTCCGGACCCTCGGGGGGAGATCTTATCTCCTGCAATCGAGGTTGATGCGGGCGCTCGGGAGATCTTATTTCCTGCAGCTAAGGTTGGCCCGGACCCTCGGAGATCTTATCTCCTGTAGTCGAGGTTGGCCCGGACCCTCGAGGGAAATCTTATCTCCTACAGCCGAGGTTGTTGCGGACGCTCGGAGAGATCTCATCTCCTGCAGCCGAGGTTGATCTGGACCCTTGGGAGAGATCTTATC
>QRFJ01001320.1:264852-296278 GCA_006176705.1 Cocos nucifera | reverse complement strand
ATTCCTTACGACCGAGGTTGATGCGGGCGCGAGGAGATCTTATCTCCTGCAGTCGAGGTCGGTCCCGGACCCTCGGAAAGATATTATCTCCTGCAGCCGAGGTTGTTGCTCGTTTCCTACAGTCGAGATTGATGCGGGCCCTTGGGGGAGATCTTATCTCCTGCAGTCGAGGTTGGTCCGGACCCTCGGAGATCTTATCTCCTGCGATCGAGGTTGATGGCGGTGAGCAGAGCTTGAGCTTGGCTATGCAAGCTCATAAAGAGCTTGATCTAAGCTCTAGCTCACCCTAGATATTCTTGAGCTGGACTAAAGATGACATCAGCTCTCTCAAGTTCTGCTCATTGAACTTATAATTGAGCTAGAATGCTTTTGAGAGCATTAGGCCCCAAATGTGTCCTAATGAAAATACATGACCCTCTCAAAATATATTCCACACCATTGAAATGTCTACTAACTAAAACTCATTTATTTTGGAGGCCCTTAGCTTTTGATCAGGTTGACATATAATGTAGGTTGCAACATAGCTGGTGAGTAAAAGCATATTGTAGGTTATATAGGAGAAGGGTGAGTAAGCAGCCCACCCACCTAGCCTCTTTATGAATGCCCTGAAGTCCATATCTTATATCAAGTTCATCATTTCTTTACCAAAAATCTTTAATTAGCAAATACACATAGGCTAAACCCTATCGGTGATGGAAAAGGTTTAATTAATATGTCTCTTCTTTTTCCTTCTATGATTACAAAGGTTGTGGGATCACTGGAATTATGTAACCATTCAAATTACATTTGGTTCCCCCCCCCCCCCCCCCCCCCCCCCACACACACACACACACACACACGATAGGAAAAAGGAAAAGGATGCCTTAACAAATACCTTTATGGTTTTGAGTCCAGCCTTTTGAAAGATGTGCTCTCTGGTTTGGTTAAATGAGATATAGCTTAACAAATACCTTTATGGTTTTGAGTCCAGCATGAGTTGGGACTTGTTGGTGCAGAATCTGGTTGTCACCGGATCCAGCTGGAGTCGAGGAGGACGAGGTCGCCGTCGGTGACCTGCAAAAATAAAGTTCCATTCGGAGCTGGTGGAGGTGGCTCCAGCAGGACTCTCCGACGATCGAGTTAGCTCTTCTGGCCAATAGAAATGGAGTGCTCTGGAATGAGTTCGACAGAGTTTAGAGGAGGAGAGGAGAGCTTAGAGCCTAGAGCAAGCGTATCTGGAGGGCCCTTTTTTATAGACGGAGCTTGATGGTGACAGCTGTAGTTGCCTGATGGCGGGCTGCTCAAGACTGCGTGGGGTTCGATGCAGAGAGGATGGTATCGTCAGATCGATAGTGACAGCCATACCGTTCGGTAGTGGTGGGCCGCTCGAGGTCTGGTGGAGTCTATCACGGAGGGGGCGCCGCTTGTAGCATCGTCTGTGGCAGACTGATGGTGACCGCTCGTCCAGATTTAATAGCCGTGGCTCTGAGAAAGCAGGCATTAATTGGTGGACTTTGGCATGCATCAATTCCAGGGGACTTTGGACTCCCGCAAGAGTTCGGCCGAAGGGGAAGCTCGGAAGGAGTTCGGCTCCTATAAAAGTTCGACCGAAGGAGAAGCTCGGAAGGAGTTTGGCTCCTGTAGGAGTTCGGCCGAAGGGGAAGCTTGGAAGGAGTTCGGCTCCTATAGGCATCTGGCTGGAAGAGCGCGGAGGAAGTTCGGCTCTCGTGGGCATCCGACTGGAGTTCGGCCGTTGAGGAGTTCGGCAGGCTGAAGAAGTTCGACAAAGACCAGGTCGGCTGAAGGAGTTCGGTAGGAGCTCGACCGCTGAGTTCGGCATGCTGAAGAAGTTCGGCAAAGACCAGGCCGGTTGAAGGAGTTCTCTCCAGCAGCCGAGGCTGACTCGGAGATCAACTCTCCTGCAGCCGAGGTCGACTCGGGGGAGATCTCATCTCCTGCAGCTGAGGTCGATGCGGACGCTTGGGGGAGATCTTATCTCCTGCAGCTGAGGTTCGACTCGGGGGAGATCTTATCTCCTGCAGCTGAGATTGATGCGGACGCTCGGGGGAGATCTTATCTCCTGCATCCGAGGTTGATGTGGATACTCGGGGGAGGTCTTATCTCTTGCAGCCGAGGTTGGCCCGGATCCTCGGAGGAGATCTTATCTCCTGCAGCCGAGGTTGGCCCGAACTCGGACCCTCAAGGGAGATCTTATATCCTGCAACCGAGATCGACCGGACCCTTGGGGGAGATCTTATCTCCTGCGGTCGAGGTTGTTGCAGGCGCTCGGGGGAGATCTTATCTCCTGCAGTCGAGGTCGGCCTGGACCCTCAGGGGAGATCTTATCTCCTGCAGCCGAGATTGCTGCTCGGAAGAGATCTTACCTCCTGCAGTCGAGATTGATGCGGATGTTTGGGGGAGATCTTATTTCCTGCAGCCGAGGTTGGCCTGGACTCTCGGATGAGATCTTATCTCCTACAGTCGAGGTTGTTGCGGCGCTCGAGGAAGATCTTATCTCCTGCTGTCGAGGTTGGTCCGGACCCTCGGGGGAGATCTTATCTCCTGCAGTCGAGGTTGGTCCGGACCCTCGGGGGAGATCTTATCTCCTGCCGAGGTTGTCTCGGGTGCTCGGGGGAGATCTTATCTCCTGCAGTTGAGGTCGGCCCGGACCCAAGATCTCCTGCAGTCGAGGTTGATGCGGGCGCTCGGGGGAGATCTTATCTCCTGCAGCCGAGGTTGGCTCGGACCCTCGGGGGAGATCTTGTCTCCTGCAGTCGAGGTTACTCGGGAGAGATCTTATCTCCTGGGCTCGGGGGAGATCTTATCTCCTGCAGCCAATGTTGGCCCGGACCCTCGGGGGAGATCTTATCTCCTGCAGTCGAGGTTGATGCGGGCGCTTGGGGGAGATCTTATCTCCTGCAGTCGAGGTTGGTCCGGACCCTCGGGGGGAGATCTTATCTCCTGCAATCGAGGTTGATGCGGGCGCTCGGGAGATCTTATTTCCTGCAGCTAAGGTTGGCCCGGACCCTCGGAGATCTTATCTCCTGTAGTCGAGGTTGGCCCGGACCCTCGAGGGAAATCTTATCTCCTACAGCCGAGGTTGTTGCGGACGCTCGGGAGAGATCTCATCTCCTGCAGCCGAGGTTGATCTGGACCCTTGGGAGAGATCTTATCTCCTACGACCGAGGTTGATGCGGCGCGAGGAGATCTTATCTCCTGCAGTCGAGGTCGGTCCGGACCCTCGGAAAAGATATTATCTCCTGCAGCCGAGGTTGTTGCTCGGTTTCCTACAGTCGAGATTGATGCGGGCCCTTGGGGGAGATCTTATCTCCTGCAGTCGAGGTTGGTCCGGACCCTCGGAGATCTTATCTCCTGCGATCGAGGTTGATGCGGGCGCTCGGAGATTTTATCTCCTACAGCCGAGGTTGGTCCGGACCCTCAGGGGAGATCTTATCTCCTGCCGAGATTGTCTCGGGCGCTCAGGAGATCTTATCTCTAGTCGAGGTTGACACGGTCGCTCGGAAGATTTTATCTCTAGCCGAGGTTGAAGGTCTTTGACCTGCTCGTGTTAGGATGAGGTTCTACTCCTATTCCTAACACGACCACTATTGACTGCTTCTTTTCCATCATCACGTAGTTTTTGCACCAAGAAACAATATTATTGAAACGGAAGAATTTTTCCGAAGGAAAGTTACTGGCAGCACATTCTCAGATTTTCTATGTTTCAGGGTCGTGGGGTCGTTGTTCCTCCGAGTTTCCTGGGGCGGTAAGTCCCGGGCCGGACGACCTCTATCTCATGCTGGCCTTCTCAATTTGGAGCAAGCTTCTCTCGACTTTGATGTTGGGAGATGACAGCCCGCCGAAATATCAAGCCCCCGGAGATAGCATCGATGATTCTGAGAGGCGGTCGATGTCCTTGTTGTTCCTTCCTCATTGTTGGTTCTAGCTCCTGGGGGGAGGACTTCTTCGCGCCCTTTCGTCGAGGCTTTCACGCTCTCGAGCTCGAGGGGGAGTTTGGGCTCGCTTGTGCCCAGGAGTCTGGGAATGCGGTCGAGCTTCACTCGCTTTCCTTCATCATCCTTGGCCCTGAAGGCCTCTTTAGCCCGGGCATAACCTTTGGCCCGAGCCAGCAGATCGGCGAAGTCTCTGGGATACTTCTTCTCCAGGAAAAACAGCAAGTCATTCTTCTGAAGGCCGCCTTTGAGAGTGGCCATGGCGACCGATTGGTCCAGGTCCCGGACCTCCAATGTCGCGGCGTTAAACCGGGTGACATAAGTCCGGATGGATTTTTTCTGCTTTTGCTTGACATTCATCAGGAAATCCGAACCTCGGCACGGACGTTGGCTGCTGATGAAGTGAGCCACGAACTGATGGCTCATCTGATCAAAAGAGAAGATCGTACCTAGCTTCAATGTCGAGTACCAGTTTCTCGCTGCTCCCTTTAAGGTAGATGGGAAGGCTCGGCACAGTATGGCGTCTGAAGCACCGTGGAATAGGATCATGGTCCGGAAGGCCTCTAAATGATCAATTGGATCAGAAGTTCTATCATAGCTTTCGAATTGAGGGAGCTTGAAGTTCGGTGGGACGGGCTCTTGCATAATTTGGGGGCACAAAGGAGGATCGATGCGGATGTCGGCATGGTGAGCCGGGGTGATATGGTTGAGCTCCTCAATCCATCGGTCCATCTTCCGCAGTCTGTGATCGAGGGGGTCGTCTTGGTTGCAGATCTTGGGGGGCTTCCGGCTACAAATGGAAAAGGTCTCCTCCAGAGGAGAACCATGATCCGAACACGGATCCTTGACTCTCTGTTTTTCCTTCTCAGGGGCGACGGGTATGTTAGCTCAGGTACTCTTCCTTGGGGCCAGTTTTCGACATTCCGATGGCAGATTTCCTGGTGGAGTCACCCTCGGGGATGCTGCATGGCCTGCATTGCCTCCATGAGGCCACGGACCTACTGGACAAGCAGGTTGAACTGCTCCGCATCTACCGTGGGTAGAGATGGAACCTGAGTTGCCGGGGTTGAAGCAGGATCAGATGGATCTGGATGGGAATCGGGCCACGGAGGCTGTCGATCGTCGGATCGAAGCTCTCCTGGGAGGCATTTTCTCTTGGAAAAGAACTCTGGAGAGGAAGGATGGAGATCTCTGAAGAGAGATCGTCGCTGAGCACTCCTTTAAGAACAAGGGGGCCTCAAGAACAGAGGCGGCCCTCCTAGTGCCAAATCTGTTGGTACAGAATCTGGTTGTCGCCGGATCCAGCTGGAGTGGAGGACGAGGTCGCCGCCGGTGACCTACAAAATAAAATCCCATTCGGAGCTGGTGGGGGTGGCTTCGGCAGGACCGTCCGACGATCAAGTCAGCTCTTCTGACCAACAGAAATGGAGTGCTCTGGAATGAGTTCGACAGAGTTTAGAGGAGAGGAGAGCTTAGAGTCTAGAGCAAGCGTATCTGGAGGGTCCCTTTTTATAGGCGGAGCTTAATGGTGACAGCTGCAGCTGCCTGATGGCGGGCCGCTCGAGGCTGCATGGGATTCGATACGGAGAGGATGGTATCGTCAGACTGATAGTGATAGCCATACCGTCCGATAGTGGTGGGCTGCTCGAGGTTTGGAGTCTGTCACGGAGGGGGGCGCCACCTGTAGCGTTGCCTGTGGCAGATTGATGGTAACCGTTCGTCCAGATTTAATAGCCGTGGCTCTGAGAAAGCAGGCATTAATTGGTGGTCTTCGACATGCATCAATTCCAGGGGACTTCGGACTCCTGCAAGAGTTCGGTTGAAGGGAAAGCTCGGAAGGAGTTTGGCTCCCATAAAAGTTCGACCGAAGGGGAAGCTCGGAAGGAGTTCGGCTCTCATAAAAGTTCAGTTGAAGGGGAAGCTCGGAAGGAGTTCGGCTCTTATAGGAGTTCGGCCGAAGGGGAAGCTTGGAAGGAGTTCGGCTCCTGTAGGCATCTGGCTAGAAGAGCGCGGAGGGAGTTTGGCTCTCATGGGCGTCCGACTGGAGTTCGGCTGCTGAGGAGTTCGGCAGGCTGAAGAAGTTCAGCAAAGATCAGGTCAGCTGAAGGAGTTCGGCAGGAGCTCAGCCGCTGAGGAGTTCGGCCGGCTGAAGGAGTTCGGCAAAGATCAGGCCGGCTGAAGGAGTTCGGCAGGTTGAAGGAGTTCGGCAAAGATCAGGCCGGCTGAAGGAGTTCGGCAGGAGTTCGGCCGGTTGAAGGAGTTCGGTTAAGATCCGTCCACTGAAGTTCTTCGGTGGCTATCGGTTGCATTAGGCTGAGCATCGAACTGAACTTCGGTAGGAGCGGGGTTTATCCCCAACAGGACTCAAGGATGTCTTGGTCTCTCTCCTAAGCTCGAAGGTTTTGAAACCTAAAGGGGTTGGATCTGAAAGAGAGTCATGCTTCACAACGTGATTTTGGATGGTGGTGCAAGAGGAAGAAGATAAAAGACGATGAAGAGAGCTGTAGTTGTAGATGGTCTCTTTTCAGGTTTGCATTTGCCTAGAACTCCATTCTTTTCCTGGGTGAAAACAACTTCCACACCTTTTTATTTATAGGTACCTGTCTACACAGCCGTCATGCAGTAGGAGATTTTGAGCCTGGTTTTTTTCCTTTTCCTTTTTTCTTCTTCTTTTGGGTGAAAGAGCTCTAGGTTTAGATAGGTTTTCTTAAGGTTCCTCTCAATGATATAAGCCTTCAAGCAAACAGTGAAAGTTTCGGCCTTAAATCCTGGCCCAATCTTTTTTGATGACTTGCTTAATTGAACCAGGCTTGACTTGGGCTAAGTCAAACTGTACTCAATCCAGATCTTGCAAAATCTAGCCCCTGGTTGAGTGAGACCTAAACCACTCCCGAACTAGCATTTGTGCACTCAGGTTGAGCCCAGTTAAGATCTGTAATAGAAGGCTTAATTATATTTTCAAGTAAAATTACCTTATGGTTGGAAACAAGGTCTGTGCCATAGAATCATGCAGTTTGTGGTTTAATCTATGCGGTACAATACTTAAAATACTTGATTTTGGAACAGTTGACTGCAAGTAATTCTGCTCCAGTATGTTGGAAATTTCTTGCTACCATTGTTTAGTTTTACAAAAGAAAAATAAAGGTGGGGGGCGCACAAATCTTAAAAGTTTGTACTATGAATTGCTGAAAAGTTGTCCTTGGTTTTTGGAGATGCACAGGGAAATGATGTAACACTTTGACATGTAATTGTGATTGAAGTGTTTTTGGAATTGCTTGCTACCGTTATTGTCTTAAATAACTTTAATTTTTAAGATCAAGTCAGAATTGCACAGAAAATATTTCTAGGCTTTAGGAGAGAAGATTATGAACTTTTATGGTTAATATATCAAACACAGTTATGTTGTGTGCCAAAATTTAACCATTTACATACTATGTTGATTTATTTTGCAGTACCTAGAAGTAAGGGAAAAGCAATACGACTTGAAGGTTTATCTTGATTTCTTTACTGTAAGTCCTGCATACTATCACAACTTTCCTTGTTTCAAAGTTATCTTCTACAAAATGGGGATGCAAAATGATTTCAGGACCTGGATTCTACAACTCCAGCTATCAATGGTGTAATGGTGTAAGTGGTAAAAACTAATAAAAATTATACTAAATTTTTGTTTAGTGGTGAACACTACCTAATGCTTGTACCAACTAGATACATGGCTTCACCAGACACAAGGACCAATAAGAATTACCTAGGACCAGCACCGCTAGAAGAAATGGCCAAGTACAAAATTTTCATCCTAAATTTGCGAGTTCATACTTGCTTAAGTTGTGATAAGAATTCATGTGCATATCTTTATTGTTATACAGACAAATCATCCATGCTGAAGGACCATCCGGACCCAACAGAGACTATATTTTCCATCTTGAAGATGCATTAAACCAATTGGGTGAGTTCATTTTAGACTGCTATGCTTGGTATCATGTTGATGTTTATATTTTCATTTTATTTTTTGGTACAACTATATTTTTCCTTGTCAATTTGTGTAGGATGTGAGGACTTGCATGTCAGAGATGTTGCTAATGCTGTCCGGAAAATTCTCTTAGAGATGAAGACTGGTTCATAATTTGGATTCGTGGCATCATACCTCCAATATTGCTTTTGAATTAGCGCACAATAGAATGCTCATCACCCCATGTGCTTGATTATTTGTTCCTGCAACTTAGCTTGGCTCAGTGTTGTAGTCTGCTGTACCAAGCTTTGTGGTTGCAAATGCTCATATTTTTATCCCTTTTTAAACTTGTTAAATGCCATCAGCAAGAGGAACATCAGATAGTGATACAGGTAAAATGCTTTTCTTTGTATGTCAACCTTATTATTCTCTTGATTCTTGTGATTAGAGAGCATTTCAAATTAACTAAGTAATTGCTCAGGCCTTTACCACTAGAAAGAGTAATTAAGTGGATTTTATTTTGAGTACCCTAAGCACAATCTAGTCATTCTTTAGCTGATTTCTTAAAAACATCTCAAATTGACTTGTTAATTCATATCTTTTAGATTCCTTCAACTAATATATAGCTGGAAATGAAGATTTATATGGCGTAAATTGATTATTTGATGGAATGGGTAATTCTTTCTACACTGCATGCGGTGTAAAAGTTCAGACGTGGAGCGTAAAGTCTTATCCGATTAGTTCACTTGGAGCTCTCGTGGTGCGACGTGACGTGATGGCTGTCGCTTTGCGTCCAATTAGGCATTTGATTGAAGAAAAAATTTATTTTTTCAGCAAAGGATCGTTCAGATCTGATTGGAACTGAAGAAATATTTTAAATTTTTTTTTTAAAATTTTAATAAGATAAAATTTTTTGGATTTGATTATGAAGGCCTGATATTAAAAGTTAAAAATAAAATTAAATTAGATTTAATTTTAAATATCTGATTTGGTAAATTAATTAGCCTGCGATGATTTTGTTGATTATGAAGGTTCTGGAAGGAGTTATGCACGCGTTTGGCCTCTATCGATATTTATTCGGACAGAATCTGAACGTCTTCTTCTCGTGAATCTCTCTTTCAAAAATCAGATTTGGATCTAATTTGAAAAGCCTTCAAAATGACTTCTGAGAGTAGTCTGTTCGTCTCACGAACATCGTCGCATAGATGCCAAATTTTATGCTAAAAATCTTGGATCTTCAATTCAGATTTGTGTCTAACTTTTTAGGCATGTAGAAGAGAGGGAGAAAGTATCGAGGGGGCGTAGATATCAAAGGGAAGGATCCTTTGGGTGTGGGAAAAAAAAAATTACGTTGAGGCAATTTCGTGAGAAGAGTTCTTATACAAAAGCACCATAAAGAGTTTTTTTTTGATCAAAAATCTTATTAGTTTAATCATTAGGACTCTTGGATCTGATCTCCATGAAAAATTTTAGATTCCATCTGGTTTTGATGCCAAAAATTCATTTGGAAGGTGCCGGCATGGAAGGATAAGGAAGAGTCCATGCGCGTCAAGGACTCTTTCCTCAAGAGTTTGATACAAATTAAATTCTATCAAAACCTAGTCTAAGCACATCCAAAAATCATAAAATTTTGCACATCCAAAGTATAATTCGTGCCCTATTACATATCCAAAAATTAGAGCAAAATGATTTTTAGAGAATTTTCTAAAATTCTCTGATCACGTGACCCTCAATTCTCTCAATTAGATTAACTATTGATCCTAGTGCAATTGCACTAGGAATAAATTTAATTTTTATAATTAATCTGACCTAGACTTGTTCAAGTTAGATGAAAATAAATTCATTCAAAATATAGGAATAAGTCAAATCAAATTTGATTTGATTGTGATGAATCAGAAAGATTACAGAAGGAAAAAGTCAGGCTCAATCGTGTGCTAGTATGATTATCTTGAACTTGATTGGATCTAATCCAAATCAATCAAACTAGGTTAGTTCAATTGATGACATCCAGATCCAAATTCTTATTTGTGTGATCCAGTTAGGTTCAGTTTCGTATGATAATGAGACATGTCATGATCTCCATCATCGACATCATCGAAACACCTTTCGATGGACCAGAATTCTTTTGATTCATATAATTAGAATGATCGATCATCAAAATCATTCTAATTACTTTCAAAATTTATCAGTGACACCTAACAGTATATGGTGGCAATCCATCAGAACTAAAAGTGAACCTCTCAGTGTAGCTATCTGTGTGATTGGGTTCTTCTATCTTGAGCCCCGATAGGATTAGGGTTAAGGTGAACTCGTCAAATCCAATATCCATCATATGAATTAATCATTTGATTTGAGTTCTTTGTGAAATTCTTATAGAAATTCTTTTTATCATCTTTACTCTGCCATGGCCATGGGCTTATGGACTCGATTCTTATGATCATCGTAGAGCTATTCCTCATCTATCGAGGTAGATAGATCCCTTATTGGTGTAATCTAATTTCTACAATGAACGTACTATAGCCAACATATACCTTAGGATTTCGAATGGCTAGGAGATCGAGTTATGGTGTAGTCAAACTACAACACCCTCAAGGTGAATTGTCGATGCACCTCAGGTTAAAGAATCAGATACACTACTACAACATTGAGCCAGTCATCGATGAGAAGGTAGACTTTCTTATGAATGCTCGAGGTGGTCATGCTCAGTGCTCTCGTTCTCTAACGAGTACTTGTACTCTCGCTCCGGTGTCTCTATACCGTAGACTCAAGACTCATCTACTCAAAGAAAGCGATCGTACACCAACCTTTCGGATCAATCACTATCCTTGTGATGATCCTATGGTCGGGAGCAGTATATGAGTTAATTATGAAAATTCATGTTTTAAATTTTTAACTCTTTGAAAATATGAATTGGCATTACCATTAACTTAAAGGATGTATCATATACACTTTAAATACATACTATGATAGAAAATAATTTTTTTATTAATTTATAGTTAAAATTATAAAATTATCCTTAGAAGTGTATTACAAGTGTTAGCCAATCTGACTTCTAAGGCACACATTTAACAAACTTTCACTTGACCTAAAGTCAATTGGCTATAAATCTAAGTCTCATCTTCTCAAGGTGGGCTTCGATCTTCTGCTGGTCTAAAGGCTTCGTCAATGGATCTGCCGTATTGTCCACACAGTCGATTATCTTGACCTCGACGTAATTTTTTTCGAGGTAATCGCGGATGAGGTTGAATCACCGCTCGATGTGTTTGAATTTCTGGTGATACCTCGGCTCCTTAGCTAGGGCTATGGCGTCATTATTGTTGCAGTGCAGAGGGACGACATCCGATGGCATCACTTTGAGTTCTGTGGCGAACTTCTTGTACTAGAATGCCTTCTTTATGACTTTTGATGCAGTGATGTACTTTACTTTCATGGTGGAATCTTCTATCATAGTCTGCTTGGAATTCTTTCAGCTGATAGCATCACCATTACACACAAATAGACTACCAGATGTCGACTTTCAATCATGTATATCAGACATAAAATCTAAGTCTGTATAACCCTGGATCTGGAGTTCAACATTACCAAAAATCAAGAATATATCCTTAGTCCTTCTCGAGTACTTAAGGATACATTTCATAGAAGTTCAGTGCTCTTCATCTGGATTCGATTGATATCTACTCGTGATACTTACAACATGGACGATATCAGGTCGTGTACATAGCATGGCGTACATGAGGCTCCCTATTGTCGAAGCATAAGAGATCTTACTCATACGTTCAATCTCCTCAAGTGTGTTGGGACATTTTCTTGGAGAGATGAATGCCATGTCTGAAGGGGATCAATCCCCTCTTGGAGTTTTTTGTGCTAAACCACTTTAGTACCTCTTCTATGTACATCTTCTGTGAGAGATCTAGCATCCTATTCGGTCCATTTCATAGATCTTAATTTTTAGAATAAAGAATGCCTCTTCTAGATCTTTCATAGAGAACTCTTTTGATAACCACATTTTAACCGTGGTCAACATGGGAATATTATTTTCAATAAGGAGGATGTCATCTATGTACAGTACGAGGAATACAACAGTGCTCCCACTGATCTTTTTGAATACACACGGTTCCTCCTCGTTCTTGATAAATTTAAATGATTTGATCATATCATTGAAATGAGTATTCTAGCTTCGAGATGCTTGCTTAAGTCTATTGATGGATCTTTGCAGCTTGCAGACCTTGTGATCAGCATCACTGGATGTAAAAGCTAGCGGCTGTTTTATATAGATATCTTCATCAAGATATCCATTTAAGAAGGTCATTTTCATGTTAATCTGTCATATTTCATAATCGAAATAGGTTGCAACAGCAAGTAATGTGCGGATGGATTTTAGCATGGCTACTGGCGAGAAGGTTTTCTGATAGTCAATGCCTTCACGCTGATTATACCTTTTCGTCACTAATCTTATCTTGAATGTCTCCACATTTCTATCTGTACCTATCTTTCTCTTGTAGATTCATTTACACCCAATAGGTACTTATACCTTCAGATGGATCTACCAAGGTCCAGACTTGGTTGGAGCGCATTGAGTCAATCTCTGACTTCATTGTCTCTAACCATTTCTTAGAGTTGATATCTAATATCGCCTCATCATAGGTTTTGTGATCATCATCATGAACTCTATTTTCTGTGAGGAATATTTTCTCTACGTCCTCTGAAATAGTACCTAAGTATCTTTCAGGAGGATAGAAAATTCTTTTTGATCTATGAGGTGGAGGTAGTGATTGGACCGGCTCAATTTGATTGGGTTTCATAGGATCTTTAGCTTGTTGCTCTTGGGAGATTTTCTCCTCGAGCCTAATCTACCTTCCGATGCCACCATCTTGAATAAAATATTTTTTAAGGAAGATGGCATGTCGACTCATAATCACATTATGATCTTCCAAAATATAAAAATAATATCCTAATGACTCTTTAAGATATCTTATGAACCGAGCTCTAAAGGATCTATACTCTAACTTGTTCGTCTGTTGTGTCTTGACATGAGTCGGACAATTCCAAATTCTGAGGTGACTTAGACTTGGTTTCTTACCATGCCATATCTCATACAGTGTGGTAGGAACAATTTTAGAGAAAATCCTATTCAGTAAGTATATAGTGGTCATTAGACTATATCCCCAAAGAAACTTAGAGAGGTCCATAAAGCTCATCATATATCGGACCATATTTAATAAGGTCTGATTTCTCCATTCTAAAATCTCGTTGAGTTGAGGTATTTCAGATGAAGTCCATTGAGAGACTATGCCATTTTGCTTAAGATAGTCTAGGAATTTTTAACTAAGGTATTCACCTCCTTGATATGATCGAAGAACCTTAATAGATTTTCTAGTTTGTTTTTCTACTTCATGTCTAAATTTTTTAAGCTTTTCAAAAGCTTCAGATTTATGTCGCATCAAATATACATACCTGTATCGAGATAAATCATCGATAAAAATGATGAAGTAGACATAGTTGCCTCTAATCGACACATCAAATGGACTACACACATCAGTATGTACTAGGGCAAGTATGTATGTGGCCCTTTTCCCATGTCCTACAAAAAAGAGCTTGGTCATTTTGCCATGAAAGCATGATTCATAAATCGGATATGACTCAGAAGTTAACTGACTCAATAGCCTGGATTTCTTCAATTTGTTAATCCTGTCTTTCGCTATATGACATAGCCTAAGGTGCCACAGATACTATCGTTTAGACTATTCCTAGGTTGTTTTGATCCTATGGCATTTACGTTTTGCTCGATATTGAAAAAAGAAACATCAATATGTAACTAATAGAGATCATTTATAAGATAACCACTTGCAATTTTATTTTTTTTATAAAAAATATTATAATGATCCTTAAGAAAACTAATTACGTAGCCTTTTTGTGCTAAACATGAAATAGAAATTAAATTTCTGCTTGCTGCAGGCACATAAAAATAGTCTCTAAGAACTAAATCTAATTCTAATGGTAATCGCAGAGGGTAGGTTTCCACGGCCACTGCAGTAACTCTTGCTCCATTTTTGATGCATAAGATTATCTCACCATCCCTCAGCCTCCTACTATTCTCAAGATCCTGTATAAAAGTGCATAAGTGAGCACTAGAATCAGAGTCAAGCATCCAACTGAATGTAGAAGAAATCGTAAGGTTAAATTCTATAACGAACATACCTCCAGAAGGATCTGCCTCCTTCTAGTTCTTTAGGCTGGTTAGGTATAAGGGGCAGTTTCGCTTCTAATGACCGTCTGTGTTACACTGAAAATATTTTTCTTTATCAGCAGCCTTCTTCTTTGGCTCTGTCTTCTTCATGGACTTTTTCTTTCCAAAAAATCTTCTCTTGGAAGAAGTCCGCTCCATAGTAAGTACTGAGTCTTTAGAACCATTCATAGAAAGCTCAACAGTAGCTAGGATATTCATAAGTTTTGCTAGAGTATTCTGTAGTTTATGCATATGTTAGTTCATGATGAACTGTCCATATGCATCAGTAAAGGATTGCAGAATTATATCAATATGCAAATTCTTGTTCAACTTGACACCGAGCTTCTCATGCTCTTTTAAGTCATTGATCATCATCAGATAATGATCTTGGACCTATTGTCCATCATGCATTTGAGCCTTAGAAAGTCTTCTAGTGACTTGATATTTGGCTCTGCGATTTTGTTCACCAAACAACTCTTGCAGGTGAGCCAACATTTGACGGCTATTCTTAATGTCTTCATGTTGGTGCTGGAGCTTATCAGACATCGAGCCCAACATGTAATACTTAGCTTTGTTATTTTTATCCATCCACTTCTCGAGAGATGCTCTCTGATCAGTGGATGGACGGGTTGGTAAGGGAGGAGGATCCTGCTCTAACATAGGAGTCAACTTCTTAGAATCCAAAATAATTTTGAAGTTTCGGAGCCAATCCTTGTAGTTGGGTTCAGACAGTCTATGGGTATCCAGGATACGGGCTAATGGATTGGACGCAGACATTTTTCTGTAGAGAATCAAAGTTTTTACTTAGATTTTATAATTAAATTTAATCAATTTATTTAAAAATTTTATTTTTAAATAAATTAGGCTTTCACTATTTTTTCGGATTCCTACACTTTCTGGGCAGAGATACGAAAATCTTCGCAATCAACTGATTTCTAGTGGATGGTGCGGTCCCATCAACTAGCTCACATCTCACCTAACAATTATTGGTGATGGGTCAACCGATGAGTGGACAACTCTTATCCAATGATTCTCTAATTATGGTGCACCTAATCTTGATCTCTAATTCATGAATCTCACTGTTTGGAATATTGATCCACTCCTTAGTTAAATCAGACCCACCATTTGTACGAATTGAATTTCTGATTGGGTCTCTTATTATATCCAAAATATTGAGCCCAATCCATCCTCCAATCTGTAGCATCAAATGTCTCATAGATATGGTTGCATCTTTTCGGTGCAACTAAGCCATTGTAACCAGTCGAGAACAATCAACCCTAGGAAGGGCCCGCATATCTATAACGGTGGAAGACCAATTGACTTAATCTTTTCTTAGGAAGATTTAATTTAGGTCTCTTAGACTTGACTCAGTCATAACGATTATGACAAGCCTAGTGGCATCGGTTAGCTCGAACTATTAGCCACCTCAAATCAAAACTGGGTTGACACAAATGGCTAGGTAAGTGAGACTGGTGGAAGGGATATGCCATTAATTCGATAAGAACGGATTCAGATAGAGTAGCTTCCAATTAAAAATGAATCGATCGTATCTATCAAACTTGCCTTAGACACCAAATTATCAAATCAAAATTAATCGGGTTAGCCTTCAATCCAGGCTCGAACCACGGAGCTAAATTAGATCTTAATTGGATCGATCACATGTGGCTGTGAGTCGACCTTGATCCAGACTTATAACTATTGGGCTGATCAATTCTAAGCACTCTTGATTCCATCTAACCAACTCTTGATTCGGTTTGATCAACTGCTAGATCTAATTGAGCTACCCAAGTCCGAATTCAATTTTATGAAAATATCTTAGATCTGAAAATTCTCAATTTTAGATCTAATTAGTATCATAATCTTAATTCTTAATTAAGTTTAGATTCATAAATAAAAAAAATATGTATCAAAATTCTAGGATTTCAGGATCTAAGGTTTTGTAGAAAAATAAGTTTTAATTTTTGATTAAGGACGAACACGCAGCATCCCTACACGCCATAAGAACATCCCATTGAAAGGAAGGAGAGGGCCTTTGAACTTTACTTTATTCTTATGATTGGACGGTCAAGGGGAATGCCTTAATCAGAAATATAATTGAAACTACAAAATTAGTTAGATCTAGATCATACATCATATATATAATTAATGATCTAACTAATACATGCTTTGCATACATCTCATGTATCATCATTAAATTAAACATGCATATTTTTTAGATCTAAAATATCATATATAATATTTGAAAAATAGATTTAAATTTGATCATATCAAAATAAAACTATTCTAGATAATTTGTAGAACTATTCTACAATTAGTCTAAACATGCATCTTTTCATATCACATATGAATAAATCAAAAATTAAAAATTTTATTTTCTATTTTTTAGATCTGATTACAATAATTATAATATCAAAAAAATAAAAATTAAATAGATCTAAAATCATATTAAATCAAATTAACAACATGATTATACTAGACTATATATAGAATTATTCTATTCTTAGTCTAGTCATGCATTTCATACATATTGGATCTAAATAATTTAATTTTAATTTTTTAATTTTAGATCTAATCACATCTGATGTGACATCTAAAATTTTTTAATATCAGATTAAAAATAAAATTAAAATTAAATTTAAAATAGATATGAAGAATTGCAACCTGGCTTTGATATCAGTTGAGGAAAAAATCTATTTTCCTGGCATAGGATCGTTTAGATTTGATTAGATCTGAAGAAATACTTTAAAAATTCTTTCTAAAATTCTAATCAGATTTGAGACTTCTTGGATCTGATCATAGAGATTTGATATTAAAAGTTAAAAATAAAATTAAATTAGATTTAATTTTAAATACCTGATTTGATAATCTAATTATCCTATGAAGATCTTGTTGATTCCTGAGGTTCTGGAAGGAGCCACGCACGTGCTTGGCCTCTACCGGTATCCACTTAGGTAGGATTTAAACATCTTCTCCTCATGAATCTCTTCTCCAAAAATCAAATTTGGATCTAATTTAAAAAGCCTTTAAAATGACTTCTAAGGGCAGCCTGTTCATCTTACGAACACTATCGCGTAGATGCTGAATCTTATGCCAAAAATGTTGGACCTTCAATTCAGATTTGTGCCTAACTTTTTAGGCATGTAGAAGAGAGGGAGAGAGAGGATAGAGGGAGCATGGATATCAGAGGGAAGGCTCTTTTGGATGTGGAAAAAATAAATTACGTTGAGGCAATTTTATGAGAAGAGTTCTTATACAAGATATAGCATCATAAAGAGTCTCTTTTTGATCAAAAATCTTATTAATTCAACCATTAGGATTTTTGAATATGATCTCCATGAAAATCTTTAGATCTTATCTAATTTTGATGCCAAAAATCCATCTAGAAGGTGGTGGCATGAAAGGATAAGGAAGAGTCCATGTGCATCTAGGACTCTTCCCTCAAGAGTTTAAGCCAAATCAAACTCTATCAAAACCCAATCTAGGTATATCCAAAAATTATGAAATTTTGCATACCCAAAGTATATCTCGTGCCCTATCACAAATCCAAAAATTAGAGCAAAATAATTTCTAAAAAAATTTCTAAAATTCTCTGATCATGTGACCGTCAATTCTATCAATTGGATCAACTATTGATCCTAGTCCGATTACACTAGAAATAAATTTAATTTTCATAATTAATTTGACTTAGACTTATTTCAGTTAGATGAAAATAAATTCATTCAAGATACAGGAATGAGTCAAATCAAATTTGACTCGATTGCGATGAATCAGAAAGATTACAGAAGGAAAAGGTTAGGCTCAATCGTTTGCTAGCACGATTATCTTGAACCTGATTGGATCTAATCCAAATCAATCAAACTAGGTTAGCTCAATTGATGACATCCAGATCCAAATTTTTATTTGTGTGACCTAGTTAGGATCAGTTTTATATGGTAATAAGACATGTCATGATCTCCATCATCGATATCATCAAAATACTTTTTGATGGACTAGAACTTTTCTGATTCATACAATTAAAATGATCGATCATCAAAATCATTCTAATTGCTTTCAAAATCCATCAGTGATATCTAGCAGTATATGATGGCAATCCATCAGAACTAAAAGTGAACCTCTCGATGCAGCTACCTATGTGATTGAGTTCTTCTATCTTGAGCTCCGATAGGATTAGGGTTAAGGTGAACTTGTCAAACCCAATATCCATCATATAAATTAATCATTCAATTCGAGTCCTTTGTGAAATCCTTATAGAAACTCTTTCTATCATCTTCATTCTGCCATGGCCATGGGCTTATGGACTCGATTTTCATGATCATCGTAGGACTACTCATCTACCGAGGTAGATAGATCCCTTATTGGTGTAATCCAATTCCTACAATGAATGTACTATAGCCAATATACACCTCAAGATTGCGAATGGCTAGGAGACCGAGTTATGGTGTAGTCAAACTACAACACCCTCAAGGTGAATTATCGATGCACCTCAGATAAAGAACCAGATACACCACTACAACATTGAGCCAGTCATCGATGAGAAGGTAGACTTTCTTATGAATGCTTGAGGTGGTCACGCTCAGTGCCCTCGTTCTTTAACGAGTACCTGTACTCTTATTTTGATGTCTCCATACTATAGACTCAAGACTCATCTACTCAAAGAAAGCAATCATACACTAACCTATTGGATCAATCACCATCCTCGTGGTGATCCTATGGTCGGAAGCAGTTTATGAGTTAATTATAAAAATTTATGTCTTAAATTTTCAACTCTTTGAAAATATGAATTATCATCACTATTAACTCAAAGAATGTATCACATACACTTTAAATACACACCATGATAGAAAATAATTTTTTTATTAATTTATAATCAAAATTATAAAATTATCCTTAGAAGAGTATTACAAGTGTTAGTTAATCTGGCTTCTAGGGTACACATTTAACATTGATGGTATGAGAAAAATGGAGGAAGAGGGCGGGTGTTCCATCGTCGAATATATTTAATGCATGTAATAGTCTATTTTTTAAATTTGACATGAAATTATTTTTTTTTCTAAAATAAAATGTTTTTACTATTTTACAGTCTGATTGGACATTATGAATGCTGTATTTCTCTCTTCTTCCATTTTCTGAGCATCGAATATTGTATTTCTCTTTCTTTCATTTCTTGAGTATCTGTCTAAGATTTAGTCTACAGGAATTGTTGCACATCCGAGGTTGTTGATTCTTTATTATCCCATCCAACCAATATGTTTCAGAAAGTAAAATGACATTTGTAGATTTTTTATTATATCAAATTTTTTTATAATTTTTTAATATAGCAGCTTCTTCAATAGTTAAACAAAATAAAAATGTTAGGTATACTTAAATCAAGTTTTTTTTAGTTTTGAAAGTTAATGTCATATAAAATTATACCAGACGTCATATAGTAAGTCATGATATCATGATTTCTGCATAGAATAATTTTTTATATGTCATAATGATATATAAGATAAAAAATATGCCATCATATAATGAGAATATAGATCAAAATTATAACATCCTGTTAGTAAAAGATCTTTTAAAGATAGTTTCGATAATATTAAGACATCTGATATCAAGATTATGATATTTTATGTTAATATAATGAACAAAATATCTTTCAAGTATTGGTTCTGATATTTTTATAATATCTTAAATCAAAATTATGATATCGTAGGTCAAAATTATGACATTCGATTAATAAAAGATCTTTTGAAGATATTTTTGATAATATTAGGACATCCTATGTAAGAATTATAATATTTTATATCAATATAATGAGTAAAACATCTTTTGATGTTGGTTCTGATGTTTTTCTGATATTTTAAATCAAAATTATGGCATCATAGGTTAAAATTATGATATCCTATTGATAAAAAATCTTTTAAAGGTAGTTTTTATAATATTCTGATATCTTGTGTTAGAATTATGATATTTTATATCAATATAATGAGAAAAATATCTTTCAGATGTTGGTTTTAATATTTTTATGATATTCTAGATCAAAATTATAACATCATATGTTAAAATTATAATATCCTATTGGTAAAAAGCCTTTCAAAAATAGTTTTTATAATATTATGATATCTTGTATTAAAATTATGATGTTATACGTTAATATTATGACAAGAATACCATTTAGGATTGGGTTCTAATGTTATTATGACATCCTCAATCAAAATTATGACATTCTATTCATAAAAGATCTTTCAAAAATAGTTTCGACAATATTAGAACATCCAGTGTCAAGATTATGAAATTTTATATCAATATAATCTATAAAATATCTTTCAGGTATCGATTCTGATATTTTTATTATATTCTAGATCAAAATATGATATCGTAGGTCAAAATTATGATATCATATTGGTAAAAAGTCTCTCGAAGGTAGTTTCAATAATAGTAGGATATTCTATATCAAAATTATGATATTTTATGTCAATATAATAAATAAAATATCTTTCAGATATTGGTTCTAATATTTTTATAATATTTTAGATCAAAATTATGATATTGTAAATCAAAATTATGACATCAATAGGTAAAAGATTTTTCGAAGATAGTTTCGATAATATTAGGATATCTTGTGTCAGGATTATGATATTATATGTCAATGTGATGAACAAAACATTTTTCAGATGTTGGTTCTGATGATTTTATAGCATCTTTAAATTAAAATTATAACATCGTACATCAAAATTATGGCACCTATTGGTAAAAGACTTCTCGAAGGAAGTTTCGATAATATTATGACATTCTGTGTCAATTTTATGATATTATATATTAATATTATGATAAAAATACTATTTAGGATTGGGTTTTGATATTTTTATGACATCTGAGGTCAAAATTATAACAGCGTAGCTCAAAATTATGACATCCAATAGGTAAAAGGCCTTTCGAAGATAGTTTCGATAATATTACGATATTATGTATTAGGATTATGATATTTTGTGTCAATAGAATGAACAAAATATCTTTCAAGTGTCGGTGTTGATATTTTTATGATATTCTAGGTCAAAATTATGACATCATAGGTCAAAATTATGACATATTATTGTTAAAAGATCTTCTAAAGATAGTTTTGATAGCATTAGGATATCTAGTATCAGGATTATAATATTTTATGTCAATATAATGAATAAAACATCTTTCAGGTATCAGTTCTAATATTTTTATGACATCCAAGAATAAAATTATGATATCATAGATCAAAATTATGATATCTTGTTGGTAAAAGATCTTTCGAAAGTAGTTTCGATAATATTAAGACATCATATTTTAGGATTATGATATTTTATATCAATATAATGAATAAAACACCTCTTAGGTGTTGATTTTGATATTTTTATGATATTCTAAATCAAAATTATGACATCGTAGGTGAAAATTATGACATCCTATTGATAAAAAGCTTGTCGAAGGTAGTTTCGACAATATTAGGATATTTTGTATTAGGATTATGATATTTCATATCAATATAATGAATAAAATATCTCCTAGGTATCTATTTTGATATTTTTATGATATCGTAAGTCAAAATTATGACATTATAGATTAAAATTATGACATCTTGTTGGTAAAATACCTTCTGAAGGTAGTTTTAACAATATTAGGACATCCTGTGTTAGAATTTTGATATTTTATGTCAATATGAAGAACAAAATATCTCCTAGATGTCGGTTCTAATATTTTTATGATATCCTAGGTCAAAATTATAATATCATAGATCAAAATTATAATATTCTGTTGGTCAAAAGTCTATCGAAGATAGTTTCGATAATATTAGGATATTCTATTTTAGGATTATGATATTTTATATCAATATAATGAATAAAAGATCTCCTAAATGTTAGTTCTGATGTTTTTATAATATTTAGGTCAAAATTATGACATCGTAACTCAAAATTATGATATCCTATTGATAAAAAGCCTTCTAAAGATAGTTTCGATAATGTTAGGATATCTTGTGTCAGAATTATGATATTTTATATCAATATAATGAATAAAATATCTTCGAGATATCAGTTTCAATGTTTTTATGACATCCTAGATCAAAATTATGATATCATAGGTCAAAATTATGACATTCTATTATTAAAAGCCTTCCAAAAGTAGTTTTAATAATATTAGGGCATCCTGTGTTAGGATTGTAATGTTGTATATCATGAACAAAATATTTTGCAGGTGTCGGTTCAGACAATTTTATGACCTTATAGATCAAAATTATGACATCGTATGTCAAAATTATGACATCCAATTGATAAAAGATCTTTCAACTGTAGTTTTGATAATATTAGAATATTCTATATCAAAATTATGATATTATATATTAATATTATGAGAAGAATACAATCAATGATTGGGTTTTGATGTTTTTACGACATCCCAGGTCAAAATTAAGACATCTTAGATCAAAATTAGGATATTCTATTAGTAAAAGGCCTTTCGAAGATAATTTCGATAATATTAGGACATCCTGTGTTAGGATTATGACATTTTATATCAATATAGTGAATAAAATATCTTTCAGCTATCGGTTCTGATATTTTTATGGTGATTTTATGATATTGTAGGTTAAAATTATGGCATCGTAGATTAAAATTATGATATTATATTTATAAAATTTTTTTTAAGGATAATTTTGATAATATTAGGATATCTTATGTCAGGATTATGATATTTTCTTTTAATATAATTAATAAAACATCTTTTAGATGCCAGTTTTGATTTTTTTATGAAGTTTTTATGACATCATAGGTCAAAATTATGATATCCTATTGGTAAAAGACCTTTCGAAAGTAGTTTCAATAATACTAGGACATCTTACTTTAATATTATGTTATTTTATGATAATATGATGAACAAAATATTTTGAGATGTCGATTTTGATATTTTTATGATATCCTAAGTCAAAATTATGATATTATAGATCAAAATTATGATATTCTATTAGTAAAAGATCTTTCGAAGGTTGTTTTGATAATATTAGGACATCTTGTTTCAGGATTATAATATTTTATGTCAATATAATGAATAAAACATCTTTTGAGTATCAATTCTGATATTTTTATGATATTGTATATTAAAATTATGATATTATAGATCAAAATTATAATATTCTATTTATAAAAATATTTTTGAAGATAGTTTTAATAATATTAAGACATCTTGTGTTAGGATTATGATATTTTATATTAATATAATAAATAAAATATCTTATAGATATTAGTTCTAATATTTTTATGACATCCTAGATTAAAATTATGACATCATAGGTCAAAATTATGACATTATATTGGTAAAAAGCTTTCCAAAGGTAGCTTTCATAATATTAGGACATCCTATGTTAGGATTAATATAATGATCAAAAAATCTTTTAAGCAACAGTTCTAATATTTTTATAACATTGTAGATCAAAATTATGACATTATAGGTCAAAATTATGATATCCTATTGATAAAGGCTTTTCAAAGGTAGTTTCAATAATATTAGGACATCTTGTGTCAAGATTGTGATATTTTATATCAATATATTGAGCAAAATATCTACCAGGTGATGGTTCAGATATTTTTATGATATTTTAGATTAAAAATATGATATCATAGGTCAAAATTATAACATTCTATTAGTAAAAAAATCTTTTGAAAGTAGTTTTGACAATATTAAGACATTCTATATCAGGATTATGATATTTTATATTGATATAATAAATAAAATATTTCTCAGACATCGATTCTGATCTTTTTACGATATTTTAGATAAAAATTATGATATCGTAGGCTAAAATTACGACATCCTATGGTAAAAGATCTTTCGAAGATAATTTCGATAATATTAGGACATTCTATGTTAGGATTATAATATTTTTATGTCAATATAATAAACGAAACATCTTTCAAGTGTTGGTTTTGACATTTTTATAACATCCTAGATTAAAGTTATGATATCGTAGATGAAAATTATAACATCTTGAAGGTAAAAAGCCTTCCGAAGTTAGTTTTGATAATATTAGGATATCCTTTGTGATATTTGATATCAATATAATGAACAAAACATCTTTTAGGTGTTGGACATCCTGTGTTAGGATTATAATATTTTATATCAATGTAATAAGCAAAACATCTCCCACATGTCGGTTCTGATGTTCGTATGACATTCTAGATCAAAATTATGATATAGTAAGTCAAAATTATGATATTCTATAGGTAAAAGGCATCTTGAAGGTAGTTTTGATAATATTAGGATATTCCGTATCATGATTATAACATTTTATGTCAATATAATGAACAAACCATCTCCCTGGTGTTGGTTCTAATATTTTTATGATATTTTAGGTCAAAATTATGACATTATAGTTCAAAATTATGACATCCTATTGGTAAAAGATCTTTCGAAGATAGTTTTGACAATATTAGGATATTCTGTGTTAGGATTATGATATTTTATATCAATATAATGATCAAAACATCTTCAAGGTGTCGATTCTGATATTTTTGTAACATCCTAGATGAAAATTATGATATCATAGGTCAAAATTATAATATCCCATTGGTAAAAGGCCTCTCGAAGGTGGTTTTAATTATATTAGGACATCCTGTATCAGGATTATGATATTTTTTATCAATATAATAAATAGAACATCTACCAATTATTGGTTCTGATATTTTTATGACATTCTAGATCAAAATTATAATATCATAAATCAAAATTATATATCATATTGATAAAAAGCCTCTCAAAGGTAGTTTTGATAATACTAGGACATCTTGTATCAGAATTATGATATTTTATATCAATATAATGAATAAAATATCTCTCAGGCATCGATTATGATGTTTTTAAGATATTCTAGATCAAAATTATGATATCTTATATCAAAATTATGACATCCTATTGGTAAAAGGCCTCTCGAAGGTAGTTTCGATGATATTAGGACATCCTGCATCAGGATTATAATATTTTATGTCAATATAATAAATAAAATATCTCTCAGATATCGATTTTGATATTTTTATGATATCTTAGATTAAAATTATGACATCGTAGGTTAAAATTATGATATCCTATTGGTAAAAAATCTTTCGAAAGTAGTTTCGATGATATTAGGGCATTCTGTGTCAGGATTATGATATTTTATATCGATATAATGAACAAAACATCTTTCAGGCATTGATTTTGATATTTTTATGATATTCTAGATCAAAATTATGACATCATAGGTCAAAATTATGACATCCTATTGATAAAAAGCCTCTTGAAGGTAGTTTCAATAATATTAGGATATTCTGTATCAGAATTATGATATTTTATGTCAATATAAGAAACAAAACATATTCTAGGTGTCGGTTCTGATGTTTTTATGATATTCTAAGTTAAAATTATAACATCATAGGTCAAAATTATGATATTCTATTGATAAAAGGCCTTTCGTAGGTAGTTTTGACAATATTAGGATATCCCGTATCAGGATTATAATATTTTATGTCCACATAATGAACAAAACATCTTTTAGGTATTGGTTCTGACATTTTTATGACATTCTAGATCAAAATTATAATATTATAGATCAAAATTATGACATCTTATAGGAAAAAGGCCTTTCAAAGTTAGTTTTGGCAATATTAGGATATCCTATGGGACATTTTATGTCAATATAATGAATAAAATATCTTCTAGGTGTCGGATATCCTGTGTCGAGATTATGGTATTTTATGTTAATATAATAAATAAAATATCTTTCAAATATTAGTTCTGATATTTTTATGATATTCTAGATTAAAATTATGACATTGTAGGTTAAAATTATGATATCATACAGGTAAAAGATATCTTGAAGAAAGTTTTGACGATATTAGGATATCTTGTGTGATGATTATAATATTTATGTCAATATAATAAGCAAAATATCTTTAAGATGTCAGTTCTGATATTTTTATGATATCTTAGGTCAAAATTATGATATCGTAGGTCAAAATTATAACATCATGTTGTTAAAATACCTTCTGAAGTTAGTTTCGATAATATTAGGGCATCTTGTGTTAAGATGATGACATTTTATGTCATGAACAAAATATTTTTCAGATGTCGGTTTTGATATTTTTATGACATCCTAGATCAAAATTATGACATCATAGGTCAAAATTATGACATCCTGTTGATAAATGGCCTTCCAAAGGTAGTTTCGACAATGTTAGGACATCCTATGTAAAAATTATGATATTATATGTTAATATTATGGCAAAAACACCATCCAAGATTGGATTTTGACATCTTTATGACATCCTAGGTTAAAATTATGATATTGTAGGTCAAAATTAGGATATTCTATTGATAAAAAGCCTTTTGAAGATCGTTTCAATAATATTGGGACATCTTGTATCAGGATTATGACATTTTATGCCAATATAATGAATAAAACATCTTCCTAGTATTGGTTTTGATATTTTTATGATATCATAGGTCAAAATTATGACATCGTAGATTAAAATTATGACATTATATTGATAAAAGATCTTTCGAAGGTAGTTTTGATAATATTAGGTTATCCTATATCATGATTATGATATTTTATATTAATATAACAAGCAAAACATCTTTCAAGTGTCGATTTTTACATTTTTATGAAGTTTTTATGACATCTTAGATCATAATTATGATATTTTATTGGTAAAAGACCTTTTGAAGGTAGTTTTAACAATATTAGGACATCCTGTATCAGGATTATTATATTTTATGTCAATATGATGAATAAAAGATTTTTCAGGTGGTAGTTCTGACATTTTTATGATATCCTAGATCAAAATTATGATATTATAGATTAAAATTATGATATCTTATTGGTAAAAATCTTTCGAACATAGTTTTGATAATATTAGAACATCATGTTTTAGGATTATGATATTTTATGTCAATATAATGAATGAAACATCTTCTGGATATCGATTTTGATGTTTTATTAACATCATAAATTAAAATTATGACATCGTAGGTCAAAATTATGATTTCTTATTAGTAAAAGATCTGTCGAAGGTAGTTTTGATAATATTTGGATATCCTATATCAGGATTATGATATTTTATATTAATATAATAAATAAAATATCTTTCAGCTATTAGTTTTGATATTTTTATGACATTCTAGATCAAAATTATGATATCGTATGTTAAAATTATGATATCATATTGGTAAAAGACCTCCTAATAGTAGTTTCAATAATATTAGAATATCTTGTATTAAGATTATGATATTTTGTATCAATATAATGATCAAAACATCTATCAGGTGTCTATTTTAATTGTTTATGATATCCTAGATCAAAATTATGATATCATAGGTCAAATTTATAATATTCTATTGGTAAAAAACCTTTCGAAGGTTGTTTTGACGATATTAGGACATCCTATGTCAGGATTATAATATTTTATACCAATATAATGAATAAAATATCTACTAGATATTGGTTCTGACATTTTTGTGACATCCTAGGTCTAAATTATGACATCGTAGGTCAAAATTATGACATCTTATTAGTAAAAAGCCTTCTAAAGATGATTTTGATAATATTAGGACATCTTGTGTCAGGATTATAATATTTTATATTGATACAATAAATGAAACATCTCTCAGGCATCGGTTCTGATATTTTTATGGCATTTTAGATCAAAATTTTGACATCATTGGTCAAAATTATGATATCTTGTTGGTAAAAGATCTTTCGAAGGTAGTTTCGATAATATTAGGATATTCTGTGTTAGAATTATGATATTCTATATCAATATAATGAACAAAACAACTTTTAGGTATTGATTTTGATGTTTTTATGATATCCTAGTGAAGAAAAACCTAGTTTTCTTGCCGTAGGATCGATATGATCTGATCAGATCTAAAACAAAAATTTTTAAAATTTTTCTTACGATCTAATTAAATCTAAGAGTTTTAGATCTGATTGAAATGATCTGATAGTAAAAATAAAAATAAAATTAAAACCATAACATCTAATGTTACCTGATTTGGGTAAACTGTTTACCCTATCGATAGTTTGATGATGTTTGAGGTTCTAACTTGAGCCACGCACGCCCTCGGTCTCTACCGAAGTCCACTCGGATTGGATCTGAAAGTTCTCTATTTCTGAATTTGGTCTCAAAAGATTAGATCTGAAATCTTTTGGTGCGCCTTCGAAAATGATCTCCAACAATCATCACATGAACTAAAATTGCTTCACCTGATCTTTGCGCCTGTAGGACCTTGACCTTTTCTTGTTGTTTTGCCTAACTCCTTGGGCACGGAGAAGATCAATGAGAGGGGGTATGGAGATGGAGAGAGGGGCAGCTTTTGGGCGTGGGATAGATTGCATACCAAACACTTTGGTGCAGGGTTTATTTATAGATGAAACCCTAGAGTCTCTTAGCATCTAACTTTGAATAGGTCAAGCCAACAAGCAGGACTCTCCCTTGATTTCCATGCGATCTTCAAAATTTTCACTTAATTTTGTCACACAAAATTGCATGGAAAAAGGCGCCAATAATTTAGGATAAGAGGGCTTTGGCGTAGAGGTTAATCTACTAGAGTTTTGATCTAATAAAAAATCTTTGACTCAGTCAAATTCCATTTGAATGGGATGCCTCCACCCTTATCCATATAGGATGCATGACCAAAGAAGGCGTGCACCCATCTCTCCATGCAAAAATATCAGGGTTGCGCACCCCTAAAAAATCTCTAGGGGGCGCACGCCCCTCTCCCTTCTTTCCTACAAAAGCATGTCTTGTCCTATCCCCATCTGATGGGATTAAGACAAGCCCTGAAATGGTCAGGACAAGCCTCAATTTGACCTAGATAAGCTTCAGTCAGATCAGGACAAATCCATATAGGGTTTTTGGATGAGTCAAATCCAATTTAACTCAGTCAAGATGAACTAGAAAGATAACAGAAGAAAAAAGTCAGGCTTAATTATGTGCTAGCATGATTTTCTTGAATCTGATTGGATCAAATTTAAATCAATCAAACTAGGTTAGCCCGATTGATGACACTAGATCCAAACTCTTGTTTGTGTGATCTAGTTAGGTTTAATTGTGTATGATAATGAGATATGTCCCGATCTCCATCATTGAAATACCTTTCGATGGATTAGAGCTATTTTAATTCATCCAATTAGATTTAGTGATCATTAAGATAATTTTAATTGATCCCAAAATTTACCAGTGATACCTAATAGTATATGGTGGCAATCCATCAGAATCGAATACAAACCTCTTAGTGCAGCTACCTGTATGATTGGATTCTTCTATCATGAGCTTCGATAGGATCAAGAGTGCAGCTACCTATATGATTGGATTCTTCTATCATGAGCTTCGATAGGATCAAGGTCAAGGTGAACTCATTAGACATAACACCCATCGTATGAATAAATAATTTGATTCGAGTTCACTATGAAATCATAATAGAAACTTCTTTCTATTAATTCATACTGCCATGGCCATGGACTTAAAGACTTGATCCCATGATCATCATTGGACTACTCCTCTATCGAGGTTGATAGATCCTCTATTGGTGTGATCTAATTTCTATAACGAATATGCTATAGCTAACATACATCTCAGGATTCCAAATAACTAGGAGACCAAGTTATGATGTAGTTAGATTATAACACACTCAAGATGAACTGTTAATGCACCTGAAGTCAAAGATCCAGACACATAACTGCAGCATCGAGCTAGTCATCGATAAGAACGTAGACTCTCTTATGACCGCTCGAGATGGTTATGCTTAGTGCCCTTGTTCTTAACAAGTACTTATACTCTTGCTCTGGTGTCTCCACATCGAGACTTAAGACTTATCTATTCTAAGAAAGTGATCGTACATTGATCTTTTAGATCGATCACCATCCTCATTATAATCCTATGATCGAGAGCAATTTATGAGTTAATTATGATAACACATGCTTTAAATTTTGAACTCTTAAAAATATGCGTTATCATGCCCGTTAACTCAAATAATGTATCATAGATACTTTACATACATAATATGATGAAAAATAATTTTTTATTAATTTTAATCAATTATAAAAATGCTCTTAAAAAGTATTTTATAAGTGTTGGTCAATCTGGCTTCTAGGGCACTCATCTAACACTTAGATCAAAATTATGATATCATAGATCAAAATTATGACATCCTATAGGTAAAAGATCTTCTAAAGATAGTTTTGATAATATTATGATATCTTGTGTGATATTTGATGCGAATATAATGAACAAAATATCTCCAAGGTGTCGGACATCCTATGTCAGCATTATGACATTTTATGTCAATATAATGGTCAAAGCATCTTTCAGAAGTTAGTTTTAACATTTTTATGATATCCTAAGTCAAAATTATGACATTATAGATTAAAATTATGACATCCTATTCGTAAAAGACCTTTCACTTATTTTTGACCTACACATGACTCCCACGACTTGATATTGCCTATGCTGTGAGTATCACGAGCAAGTATCAGTCGAATCCAGGTGAAGAGCACTAGACTTTTGTGAAATATATCCTTAAGTATTTTAGAAGGACTAAGGATATGTTTATGATCTTTGGTAATGAAGAACTTTAGGTTTAGGGGTATACAGATTTGGATTTTATGTTCGACATAAATGATTGAAAGTCAACATCTGAAAGTCTGTTCATATATAATTATGGTATCATGAGTTAGAAGAGTTCCAAGCAAATCATGATCGTAGACTCCACCGTGGAAGTTGAGTACATCGCTGCATTAGAAGCTACGAAAGAAGCATTTTGGTACAAGAAGTTTATCACTGAGCTTAGAGTGATGCCACTGGATGTCTGGTTGTAATATGATGATTCTAGTTAATCATTAAAAAAAAAAAAAGATTGATGTGTTATGCAAATGCATAAGCTTGAAGCATTTGAAATGATGTAGCCTTATAATCAGGGAAGAGAAATCCCTGTGATCATTCACAAATTTGGGGCATAAACACAACCACTCCCCTGTGGTAGTCAAAAACAGCCACCATGGCCCTCTTGAGTAGTTGAGTGCATATTGATCCTCTAATACGGAAGTAATATAGGTACAAAGATTGGAAGTCCATTTATGGCCCAGTGACAGCACAAGAAACAAGCCATTGCATGCATATCATGATTTTGTAAATTATTTTACCAGTTTGCAGGCTGAGAAAAGTCAAAAAAACATTTCAAGGCATTAAAACAATACCTAAAGGAAACATGATGAGAAGATGCTGGAATATGGGACGGGTAAAACATAAAAATATTACAATAACTGAGGATAAACGCATGTAAAAG